>JAAALK010000289.1:28942712-29164928 GCA_019279435.1 Zizania palustris | reverse complement strand
AGGTAGAGGAGTAGGGTTTCGTCTGCAATAGGCACCGTGAGTGTAGCGAGGTTACTGAGATAATTCTTAATATCTTCGAAGCTTTTTTGACACTCCGGTGTCTATGCAAACTCTTTAGACCCCTTCAATGCTTTGAAAATGGGCAAACTTCTCTCCGCAGACCTTGCCAAAAACCTGCTAAGTGCTGCAAGACGACCAGTCAGCTTTTGCACTTGCTTTAAATTCTCCGGGGGAGCCATCCTTTGCAACGCAGTTATTTGAGTGGGGCTAGCTTCAATCCCTCTACTTGAAACTAGATACCCTAACAATTTTCCAGCCTGCGCCCCGAAGATACATTTTTTGGGGTTAAGACGGATCCCACATGCCCGAAGGCTATTAAATGTTTCTGCTAAGTCTAGGCTATGTTGGTGCTTTAAAGCACTCTTTATTACAATGTCATCCATATAGGCCTCTACATTGCGACCTAGTTGATGACCTAGAGCCTTAGCAATTAACCTCGAAAAAGTAGCCCCGGCATTTTTTAAGCCAAAGGGCATTCTTACATAACAGAAGACTCCCGAAGGAGTTACAAAGCTTGTCTTGATTTCATCTTCGCGCTTTAGCCATATTTTATGATAGCCGGAATACGCGTCGAGGAAGCTTAATAACTCCGAACCAGCAGTAGAGTCGACCAATTGATCAATTTGGGGCATGGGATATGGGTCACGGGGGCATGCTTTATTCAAAGATGTAAAGTCAATACACATGCACCATTTCCCAGAAGATTTCTTTTTAACAAAAACTGGGTTGGCTAGCCACACCGTATGGGCTACCTCTCTGATAATCCAAGCTTTAAACAATTTTTCCACTTCACCTTTAGCGAGGATAGCCCTTTCCACAGATAGCTTTTGGAGTCCTTGACGAACAGGCCGTGCCTTCGGGTTCACAAGTAAACTATGCTCAATAATATCCTAACTGACTCCGGTAATGTCTTCATCAGACCAAGCAAAGATATCTAAATTCTCCTCCACTACTTTCTCTAATGAAGTAGTGACTTCTGGAGGCAAGTCTTTGCCAAACTGAAAAGAATATTCCTTGCCATCTTGGACAATAACCTTCGTTGCAATCTCCCCTTCAGGGCTTGGCCTTGGGAAGGACTTCCTCGAAGATTCGCCAAGAGTAGAAAAAACCTCCGGGTTATCTTGCATGCTATTCACCTGTCTCGGGTCAAGAGGAGGGCCATGACCATACTCCGCTCTTTGCGAGGTGGCCTGATCTCCAAAAATAGTGAGCACTCCCGCCTGTGTGGGCATCTTCATACACAGGTAATTATGATGTGCCACAGCTCCGAATTGATTCAGCATGCCCCTTCCGAAGATAACATTGTATGCATACGGGGCATCCACAACATCAAAAATCACTTCCTCCGTCCTGGCCAGTAGCCCTTCTCCAAAGGTAACTTGCAGGCCAATTTGGCCGAGGGCATCGAGAGGGGGTCATGCGAAGCCTTGCAAAGGACGGGCTGCTGGGAGGAGATGTTTCCTAGAGATGCATAGTTGATCAAAAGCTTGGACAAAGATAATATCTGCCGAACTCCCTCCGTCGATTAGCACTCTCCGGACCTCAGTCCCTGCTATGTTGGTAGTGATGACGAGTGGGTCTGCATGGGGAGGACTACTCTTTTCTCTCGATCTTGACCATCTTCCTGCTTCGGAGGTGGCATAACATTGACCACCGAAGGCCTTCTCGCAGCATCGAAGTTCTCTATACGTGCCACAGCTTGGACAGGCTCCGGACGCACCTCGGTTGGAACTCGGTCAGAAGTGCCTCGACCCGAAGTTCTTTCTAGGTATTCGCCTCTCAAAGCAAGTATAGATTTACACGCATCAGTTGCGTGACTTCGATTCTCACCATGGACATAGCAAAAGAAAGCCTAGGCTTTGCCAGCTGGCTTCCTTGGAGGCCTCCAGCCGCTGGTCTTGCTTCCTGAAGGCTGTGAAGTCCTTGGGGCAAATTTCTGCGGGGATGCAATGTTCAAAACTTCTGAACGAGGATGCTTTTGCCCCCGACGCCTGTCGTGTTGAACTTCGAAGCTGGGTGCCTGTGGCTGTGTTGAAGTTTTTACTTCCAACTTGACTTCTTGCAAGATTGACGGGGTTGCGGCAGTTCTTTGAAGCCATCCCTCTTCTGACCTTGCATACTCTTCGAAATAAGATATCAACTGAGCAACAGAAGATATCTGCTTCCTGTGAAGTTTATCAAGGAGACCCGCATGGGTAACTCCCTCTCGAGCTGCGTCAACTATAGAAGATGTAGTTAACCCTCGAATTTGCGACTTCGTATGAGCGAAGCGCTTGAAATACTGTCTTAAAGTCTCTCCGGGGAGCTGCTTTACCTGGAAAAGACTTCCTATTGACATTGGGGGTACGAAGGTACCTTGAAAATTGCTTACGAACTTTTTCCTCAACTGCTCCCATGTTCTGATTGATCCTGGCTTCAGAGACCAGAACCACAGCAGTGCCGCTCCTTCGAGAGCTAGGGGAAAACATTTGGCCATAGTGTCTCGTACTCCCCCGCTGGCTTCAATTGCCAATGCATAAGAGCGGGAGAACTCCCCAGGATCTTCATCTCCAGAATATTTACAAAGCTTCAAAGTTTTGAACATAGGGTCGAAGCGTACTTTCTGCAACTCAGGATGCAGTGGAGATTCAGTGTCAAAGGAAGCATTCTCCGAAGCTTCAGGATAAGGAAGTTCATCGTCTTCGGGCACTTCAGGGATGATCGGGGCGGCCTGAGAACGAAGCCTATCTGTGGCTTCTTGACGCCACCTTGCTACTTCAGCTTGAAGACTGGCCATTTGAGCGGCCATATCACCAATACCGTCTTCATCTCCTCCGGAAGGACCTTCCGGGTCTTGAGAACTGTAGGTGTCAGTTCGAAGCAGAATCGGAGCTGGGGAAGGGACTCCGGCTGGCCGAAGTATAGATGGAGTTGGGGGAGGAACTCCGTATGCTCGAGGAAGGGGAATTCCTTCGGGGGTCTGAGGTGGAGGAATTACCGAAGGTCCTCCGACCTCGACCGTGTTCGAAGATCTTACTCCGGAGGTCCGAGGGGACCTCCGAGTAGGACTACCACCTGCACTACGCTTGGGAGGCATGGTTTGAGAATTTGGTAGAGAACAAAGTTTTTTGGACTAGGTTCCCCATGGACAGCGCCAACTGTTGGCGTAAAAGATTACGCTAACAGGTTTCTGGAATTTAGAAACTAACAAATGAAGTGTTTGTGAAGTAAACTATCTCAAGCCTCCAAAATGGATAATAGCTCAAAATAGTTCAAAGATGTGTATTGAATAACTCCGTATACGATCCCCCTTACAGGGTGAAACGGGGGTATTTATAGGCCCAAACATTAAGGAAAAGACCCTTTTACCCCTCTGTTACAACCGACATAGTGGAAACTATTCGGTACCCTTAATAGGGCTAAAACAGTAAAAGACTAATCTAATCAGATAGATGATAAGTCTTCTATCCTAGCTGGCAAAGAAACTCTCTGAAGAGTCCATGTTCGAAGATATACTTTGAACTAGCCTTCACCTTCATCCTTCGAACTTGATCCAAAGTACACCCGGAGCTAAATTCTCTAAACCTTTTATTCAATCATCTGTCTCTATCTTGTCATAACAATAACCCTGAAGGTGGAGTATTTTCCCCCAACAGCAGGCGAGTCAAAACTACGGTGCATAAGCGCAAGGCATCGGACGGAGGAGTTCGCTGATCCACTCATCCTCGACCTGGCAAAGTACCTTTTTACTCTCCCAAAGGCTTGGTAATGCTTTTCCTTTTCGTAATGTGTTCACTTTCTTGCCAGCCGGCATCGTCCACTCCTCTGGTCGATATGCCTACATCTACCCCCATGGACCCTGATATGTCAGCTAACATGACTGATACGGCGGCCATTGTAGACATTGATATGCTAGGGAACATGTTTCCTAATGTTGGGGCCCCTCCTACTCCGCTTCATGAGATATTCAACTTACTTACTTCTCCTGTTGGACTTTTGCATACCTGACATCGGCCTACATGGTAGTAGGGTATGGATGTCCCTTGGCCATATGTCCCTTCTACAGGCGATTCTGCATGACCAGTCGCTCCTGCCAATTTTGTCGGTGTAAGTACCTTCATGCCTACTATTATGCTGAGTTTTTCCTTATCACTTTTCTTCTCCCAGTCTTTTGCCCAGTAGTTCTCATTTGATGTCCGGCCTTTTATGGAAGGAGATGTCGGGGTTCCTTCATTGGCCTCGACTCAGCTTCCTTCGGATGTGAAAGAGGTGTTGTCAGATCTACTGCGCCACCTGGGTGATCTAGTGGAGGTTCTAGTTAATGATTCGGGGCCGATATGGGGGTGTTTTAATGACGTCTTGGACCAACTTCCACCAGAACTGGTTTATGCCCTCACACCGGTTTCGTATCTAGAGCATTATCGCCTTTCCATGCAATGGGCCGATAGGATAATAGCCGACGGGACCAGCCGGGCGTCGCTCTTAGAGGTAGTAGATGCTCATAAAAAAGCATTCATGGACGAGAAGGTTAACTTGGAGCGTGTGGAGCCGAATCTCTAGCCGTATTGTGAGAACTTGATCGGGTGTGAGTGAGGGAGGTCGACCTAGTCATAGAGCTGGAGTGGACCCGGGCGCAAATCACCGAACAAGAGGGCATCGCGGCTTCTTTACCATCCAGAGTTGAAACCCAGCGACGCCGATTCGTCGATGCCATCTGCCAAGAAGAGCGGTGCCACCACACCCTCCAAGATGTTCCTGGCTCGGACGCCGAAGACCAAGCCCTTATTTGTAATATAGATCTCATCCGACTACAGGCGATCAAGGCTATCCACCGAGTGCTCTAAACTCCATGTAAAATCGGCGTTGTTGTAATGATCGATTTCTCTGTAATATTTTGCCTTTAATTCCTTCGACTTGCATACTGAGTTTCTGCACTATATTTTGATCTATGGGCGATGCCTCTACGTCGGTAGTATCAAGGCGATGCCATGGGCATCGGCTATCTATGCTTTGTCCTAACGATCGAAAGGATGTATCTTTAGATGATCGTTTGGCCTTCTCGGGACCATCTGGTGTAGTCACTCAATTGCTCCTATATTGCTTGAGGACCTGGTTACTTGCGAAGGTTGGCTCGGCCTACTGATCTGATGTCCGTATTACTGTGGTCCATCGGCTCACGGCAAGGTTTGGCCAAGCTTCCCCTTCGTTTTTTGGCATCATCTTCATGGCATGGGCTTGTATGGTTCTTCATCGATCAGGCTGACGTCGTTGTCCAACACATCCTTATCTTCATGATTGGCCTTCTCTTTGAACTACCACTAACTCTTGATCCTACGTGGCTGATTGGTTCCCTTGTTATGTTGGGTTCTTTCTTCCTTATGCCTTAGGCGTTGGACCCTTCTTTTCTGACTCCTTGTGAAAATCCCGGGAGGACACCACCGTGGCTTCTCTGGTATACTTTTGTCTTCATCAGCCATATAGTCGATTTCTTCGAGATTGAGGGGACTAATTCTTTCTAATGTCGATACACGTGAAGACGACGACCTTTGGTGTATTGCCTCCTGATCATGCGGTCAGAGCCTAACGTTGTGTGGATGATGACCGCATTCCGGGCAGTCGTCTATGGACGGTAAGCGTAGCCCCTCATTCTAGCAAAGCCTGAAGAACCTGTAGTTCTAGTGGGGATTGAAACACGAGTGACCCTGGCTGCCTTCACTTTTCTTCCTATCTTCCAACCTTCTTTGGTATTTCCTGATGAGGCCTGATGAGATGATGTTGCTACCGATTCGCCTTCCTGCCCTTGCCGATCGGTCGCCACCATAATGTGTGTGCACCATGTTGACTAGGAATGGGTGACCGTCGATGTTCATGGGCTTCTTCCCGTCGTCGAACTTGATTCAGCCTTGCTCCACGGCAGATTAGATCTGTTGCCTGAACACCTTGCACTCATTAGTATGGTGCAAAGGGGAGTTGTGCCACTTGCAGTACTTTCTCTTCTTCAGCTCTTCAACAGGCAGCATTATGTGGCCAGGTGATAGGTGGATTTTCTTCTCTTTAAGCAACAGGTCAAATATTTTGTCAGCCATATTGACATCGAAGTCATATTTCTCTTCCTTCTCGGCCGACTTCACCCATGGGCAAGCAACTTTCTTCTTATTCTTGGACTACTCGGCCATGCCGACCTCTGCATCTGAGTCACTACTCTTATCGGAGTCCGAGTGGTATATTTGGGCGTATGCCACCTTCTTCTAGTATATGTCCCTCTTAGCTTCTTGGAATCGACTTTCATGTGTCGATACCCTTTGTAATATTTTCAATAGGCTCTCGAACTCGTGTGATGAAAACCTCTCTTTAATTGGATTCAGGAGCCCTTGAAAACCCAATTCCGCCAACTCACTGTCACTGAGGCTCAAGCTATAGCATCTGCTCTGCACATCCCAGAACCTCTAGAGATAATCTTGTACTGACTCGTCCATCCTTTGCTTGATGGACGTCAAGTCGGTAAGCTTCATCTCTTGGATGCCGGTGAAAAAGTACTTGTGAAATTTCTTCTCCAAGTTAGCCCATCCTCGGATGGAGTCCACCGGCAGCGATGAGAACCATGCATGCGAAGACCGATTCTGATAGGGAGAGTGGGAAGAATTAGACCCTCAATGACTCATCAGTCGATGCATCTCTGCACTGGCGAGGAAGCGGCTAATATGCTCGATCGTGGAGATCGACTCTTGTCCCGAAAATTTGGTGAAATCGGGCACCTTGTATAAGCCAGGCAGCGGCACTCGATCGAACCTTTCTGGACATGGTCGCTGATACAGGTATGTCTACACTTTGGGATTCAGCCCAAATTGATCCCTGATGACCACCATGATCCAATTCACCCATTCATATTCTTGCTGCCCTAGCATCAGATATTGGTTGGGTGTTGGAGCCTGTTTATACTGCTCCTGCCGAACATCATTGCTCCCATACTGCCCCTCATCACTATAGGGTTGTGTGCCATAATACGTTGTCAGATGATACTCGGGAAGGATGCCATCGAGTGCCCCCTTATCTACACAAGATCTGGTAGTGTATTACTGGCGATATCATGTCACTGGTGGCACCCCCTGTCTTGGTGGTATTGTGTTGAACGCTGGGAATGGCGCCGGCGCGTTCTTCTCCATGGTATACAATGTGCTCTATAGCGGGCCCTATGTGGGGCCAGCCGTATGAGCCGTCTTGTTGGCGTCATGGCTGGGTGAAGTGCCCAGGTGCTCTAGCCTCATCGGCCCTTGCGGATGTAACACCGACCGAGTGTGCAGCAATTTGGTCGGGTGGTCTGGGAGGTACGTTGGGCCTTGCAGTGGTCCGGAAACCACGGTCCCTTCGACAACTTTAGTGATCAGACCCTATAGAGGGGTGACCAGCACCCCAGACTAGTTTGCTAGTGAATGGTGAATTGCTTTGATGAGGACATCACTTCACATGATACACACATGGAGCCTCCACCTACAATTCAATTACAAGGACCAATCACACGCGCCCGTGCCCGTCGCTTGAACCATGAGGTTAATTCTTTCCTTAGCAACTATGTTAATATTTGTTTGGATGGGATGCTACTGAATACTAGTGATATTTTATTGCTTAGGAACATGGGAGATGGAATAGGAGAGTTGGAGTTGAAGATGGAGTCGCACGGATGATTTGAAGTCAAGAATTCGTTGGTTCGGACTACATCAACCACCATGAACCAAAATAGGCATAACTTCCTCATACGAAGTCTAATTGGTGCGTTCTTGGACTTTTTGGAAAGTTAAGGAGAAGACGGAACTTTTGGCGTTCGTTTTTCCTTATTTGGAGTCTCGAGTCGTCCTGTGTGACTGAAACAGTCCTACGTGACAGAATTGGGTCGAGTTGGACCTTGTACTGAGTTGGAGGCCGTGTTGGCCCATGGTCCGAGTCGTGTGCGCCTCCTACAGGCTGCCCACACCCTATATACTTACGACAGCCATCATTAGGGTTAGGTTTTGGTTTAGAAAGCTAAGGAGAAGACGGATCTTTTGGTGTTGGTTTCGCCTCATTTGCAGTCCCGAGTCGTCCTGTGTGACTGAAACAGTCCTGCGTGACAGAATTGAGCCAAGTTGGACCTTGTACTAAGTTGGATGTCATGTTGGCCCATGGTCCAAGTCATGTGCGCCTCCTACAGGCTGCCCACGCCCTATATACTCACGACAGCTATCATTAGGGTGAGGTTTTGGTTTGTTTGCATCTACACTCGTGTGTTTAGATCCCGCTCTTGTACCGGACCGATTGGCTGCTGCAACAGCGTTTGTGAAACCTCTCCTCATCATAGTTCATCTGTGATTTGGCGTCTGACTTGTGTTCTTCCTGTTCTTACTTGTGTTCTTGGATTCGCTTGCAGGAACTAGCCTTCGTGGCGAGGTCAATCGCGCCCTGCGTGGTCGATAACCAACGGAGACGGTGGTGTAGCGATTGTAAGGTTTTGATCCGCCGGACCGGAGCCTTGGATCGTCAACGTCGAGATTCTCCACCAATCCAAGTTATCCTTACCTAGCGGAAGATCGGAACCAATCCCCTATTAGTTGGTATCAGAGCTCAGGGTTCCCGTTAGGTAATATCGATCTTCTTTTATTTTTACCTAGAGTCCAGAAAACCCTCTGTTGGCGTAAAAGATTACGCTAACAGGTTTCTGTAGAAAAGAAACTAACAAACGAAGTGTTTGTGAAGCAAACTGTTCTAAGCCTCCGAAAGGATAATAGCTTAGAATAGTTCGAAAGTGTGTATTGAATCACTTGTATTCGGTCCCTATTACAGGGTGAAATGGGGGGTATTTATAGGCCTAAACATTAAGGAAAAGACCTATTTACCCCTCTATTACAACCGACATTAAGGAAACTATTTGATTTCCTTAATAGGGCTAAAATGGTAAAAGACTAATCTAATGAGAAAGAAGATAAGTCTTCCATCTTAGCTGGCAGAAAAGATCTTGAAGGGCTTTAGTTCGAAGACATACTTCGAACCAATGTCTGTCTTCGGGCTTCGAACGAGGTTCTGGGCATCTTCGAAGATGATCTTCGGAGAATCTTCGAACTGGTTGACTGTCTTTATGCTGCTTCGGCAATAACCCCGAAGATGAGATATTTTCCCCCAATAGTAGCCCCTCGAATACGCTTCTCCGTTAACCTGTAACATTTAGGAGAGTAGTATACGCAAGAAAAGTAATCATGCGTAGGGGTTAACAGATTTATATCATCTCCGAATTATGTGGAGATATATGCTTCGAATTGGTATTCGAAGAAGTTACATTCGAAGTGACTTAGAAGTATCTTTAAAAAGACTGAAGACTTCCCAAACTTAGAAGAAATAGCCGTTAGCCTGTTTCTTCTAACGGAAGTTATACGATGCGTTATTTTCGGAGGAAAATAACGGGCGAGAATGCGAAAAGGCAGAGCCAAAACGGTAACAAGCGGAACATTTGGGCTATAAATAGAGGGCCTAAAACTTACCCGATTACCTTTTCACCGCTTTCTCACAGTCAAAAGCTTTTTTGAGCCCCTTGAGTTCTTGAGCCCTAGCCTTTGAATTCTTGAGCCCTAGCCTCCATTTCCTCAGAGCAATCCAACAATCGTGATGGTGAAGACCAAGGGATCTGCGCCTTCTTCGGCCTTGGCTCGGCAACAAGCGGCCGCAGCGGCAGCAGCGGCAACATTGGCGGCGTCACCCTCGATGCAGGCGGCGACATCCATGGCGGCAGGGGGGAGAAATCCCCAAATCGCCGATGACCAAGGTCTGTGCCCACCATCGACCAAATATTTGGATCAGTCTTTTGAGTTGGGACCTTCTACCTGCAAGAGAGAATCTTTGGCAATCACAGCAGGGGGAAAGATTAGTAATGGAGTTATGATTCGGAAGCCGGGCAAAGAATCGATTCCATCACCAAGACCCGGAGAGGTTGTAGTATTCGAAGCCTTTTTCGAAGCAGGCTTGGGCCTCCCTGCAGTGGACTTCCTGGCAGAGGTACTTGATCTGTTCCACGTAACCCTCCCGCAGCTATCTCCGAATGCAGTAGCTAGGTTAGCTATCTTCGAATGGGCGTTGAGAGCCGAAGGTTGCGAGGGGAGGGCAGAAATCTTCGCTGCACTTCATAGAGCAACTTGCCAACCGAAGACCTCCGTAGGCTCCGGAGGTGAGAAAGTAATGGTTGCCTTCGGAAGCATTAATTTTAGGCTTCGTGATGAATATGCCCTGCAATTCCCTGCTAAGGCCATCAATGCAACATGGTATACTGATTGGGTCTTGAGGTGGTTCTATGCCGAAGTCGGAGCGAGCAGTCCTCTGGCTGGGCCCCTCAAAGAAATCCAATTCCGGAAGGAAGCCTTAGTGCAACCGGACGAAGGCCAGCTCGAAGCTCGCCTTAACCTGCTTCAAAAAATAAGCCGAAGGTTAAGCATGCGAGACTTGGCCGAAGAATTCCTCGGACTCCAAATTCCTCCGCTGATGGCCAACTGGCCTATCGTCTTCGAGGATGACTCAGAAGGTGGTCTTCGCAAGATCAATTTTACTTCGAGCCCTGCAGGTAACTTCGAAACCAACATGCATTGTACATATTTACTTCGAAGAAAGACTAACTTGAATTATTTTTAGCTTCTTCAGCCCCTATTACTTCAGAGCAAATCGTAAGGGCTTCGGAGAAGATTCTGGGTGCCCCAACTCCGACGGAAAAAGAATGGCGAATTAAATTGGTCGGGAGTTGGGAGCAATTTAACAGAGTATGGGGAATGTTGGAGTTAACTCCGCCCCCTCTGATGGACTGGGTGCCTCTGGAGAAAGGACCCAAGAAAAGAGTGGCTGAAGCCGGAGCTTCTAGCTCCGCAAGGACTCCAGTGAAGAAGGTGGCTCGGAAGCCAAAGAATCTCGCACCTTCGGATCCTGCGCCTTCAAGCTCAAGAACCTCAATCTCTGGTTCTAAAGAGGATGAAGGTATATTATTAGTGAAATTGATTGACGAAGATGCAGCTCAACGAAAAATTCACACTGAATATACTGCAGGTATACCGGAGCCCCAAGCCAACATAGAAGAAGTAAGAGCTCCGGATACCCAAGAGGAGCAAATCGAAGCCCCTATGGGTGAATATGAAGCCGAAGTTCCTGCAACTTCGGTTGTGGAGGAAAGGACTGCTCACGGAGATGCTCCGACAGTGGAAAATTTAACTGCGGATTCAGAAGATGACTTCACCTTCGATCCTCCGATCAGTCCAGTACTCGATCTCCCGGAGAATGTCGAAGGTAAATTTTGCATAATTCTTTATCATTTTCTGCAAAATTTTACAATGTATAATATTTTTGTTTTTTGCAGAGCCTCCTGCTGTAGAAGTGCAATACGAAGATACAATCCAAAGGCCTTCGACAACTTCAGAGCCACACCCGGAGATTACTCAACAGGGGCCTGGAAGGGGTAAAAGACACATAGAGCCTCTCCCTACTCAAGGATCGACTTCGTCTGAGTCAACAGATGAAAGTGAATCAACTGAGGGGGGGGGCATCTTCAGAAGTTCCAAGGGCCTCAGAAGAACTCTCCGGACCTTCGCTAAGCAGAGCTGATCAGAAGGCTTCGGTAATGCTTCCTCTCTTAACTCCTTTTTTGGAGGAGAGAACCGGACTTCGGACTCTGGTTAAACCTTTGGGTCAAGCCAGTCGCAAAGTCGGGGAAACAGAACTGGTAGGCCTCTTGAGCAGGGTGAAAAGTTCGGAGCTTAACATTGCTATAGAAAGAGCAGCTTATCAGGTACAAAGCATCTTCAAACCAAATAGCGAATTATATATGAATAATTTCTTATTCCAGTTTTTCTTTTTTCTTAGCAAGCAGTCTTGGCCCGCGCTGCAGCTTTATCGGGCGAAAATGAAATTGCTCAACTTCGGGAAGAGAACGAAGCTCTTCAAAGAAATTTTAACTTCTCCGAAGGTCGAGTAGCTCAGATGGATAATATAATATTAGCAGAGCGAAGGGCTAGGCAAAGCTTAGAGGCTGCGAAGAAAGAGCTCGAAGCAGAAAGAATTGTGCTTCGAGCAGAGGTTGAAAGACTGCGGAAGGAGGATGCTGCTAAGGGGTCCGAACTTGTGAGACTCCAAGAAGAGGCTGGCCAACTCCTGACTCAAAAGAATACTTTGACTACGGAGAATGCTAGAATTTCCGGAGTTCTAGCAGAAACGACTTCGGCCAAGGATGCACTTATTGAGGAAAAGCTTAAGTCTGAGAAGGTGGCTTCGGAGGTCATCGAGCAGATGCTAGGTGTCTTGGAGTACTTCGGTACTACTGGATCACTACCTTCGGATGACAATGTGACTCTGCTGCGCCGGTTAAAGAGGATCCAAGGAGCAGCGAAGCAAATGAAGACTGCAGGCATACGTTATGGAGAACTCTCCGGACAAGTGTCTGCCCTCGGATTACTTCGTTACTACGAGGATTTGGGCCGAACAATCACTCCGAGCGCAGAGGGCTCCATCACCTTCGACGACGCGAGACTTTTGAATCCTTCCGAAGGCGTGACTGCCGCCTGGCGAGCCTTTCAAACTTCATGGAGAGCCGAAGGTCGTTCTGCGATCAAGGCTTGGATTGATGAAGGCCAACGCCAGAAGCAAGTTCGGAGCCATGCTTCGAGCAGTCAGCCTCCTCCGAACCCGCAGGTTTAGGAATTATTTAGGATTTTTAGATTATGTAAAGCTCATGCTTGTAAACATTTATCAATGAAAGTCTTGCTTGTTATATTTTTAGGCTTTGCCTCTTATGGAAGATATCGAAGTGTTAGAGCTTAACAACGAACTTCGCTCATTGTGGAACACCTTCGAACTTCTAAAGAGTTATAAGCGTCCTCGATTTCTTATTCCTCGAGATGACTCCGGCGTAATTGCGCCCGAAGTAATCAAAGACGTATTGTCTTATATTAAAGAGGAAGATAAAGAGGTTAACGCAAACACCTCGTCTTCTGAAGACACTA
Source organism: Zizania palustris (assembly GCA_019279435.1). Classification (NCBI taxonomy): domain Eukaryota; kingdom Viridiplantae; phylum Streptophyta; class Magnoliopsida; order Poales; family Poaceae; genus Zizania; species Zizania palustris. Next base: position 29,151,894 of record JAAALK010000289.1, on the reverse strand, counting down.
ACTGGTCTGAAGACGAAGGTGAAGCCCAAAATAAAAGATCTGAAGATCTTAGAAGCTGGGAAAGAAGCCCCGAGCGGCTTCGAACTTGGGCCGAGCTTCAACAAGAGCAGAAGGATTTTAGAGCTTCGACGGGGAGGAAGAGAGTTAAGCGTAAAGTTCTTAGAACTTCCGATGTTGGAACTAGTCGTTCCACCCCTAGCTCTCGGGACCGAAGAGGTCTCCGATTCCTTCTTGGTATAGATACCAATTTTTCATAGTGTAATCTGTAAACACATTTATTTCAATAATGAATGCCGATTTAAAATTGTCTCCATATTTATTAGCCCCTCTTTGGGTATAAGCAACTTCGAAATGTATTCAAAGATGGTTATGCGCAAAGAAAAAACTTCGGAGTACAATTTTTTGGGGGTTCGGAGCCCCTCTGTCATTTAAATATCTTTTGAAATCTTATGAAATGTCTTCGACTTTTTGCAGTCAGAAGAATGGTAGCTTAGTACCTTTGTTTGCTTTACGAAAGAAATCAATTGAGATAACTTCCAGGACACTTTAGTGTCTTAAAGAATTTGTCACTTTGGACTATGTTAACAGACATTCGAAGCTCATGGCTCAAATGCTGTTTTGCTTTAGCCACCTTCGGCTTGTCTTTGCGATCTCTGACGAACCAATGGTTCGGAGTTTGCAATGGTCTCTTTGGACTCTTTTTACGGATGTCTACCAGCCAATGGCTTGGACTCCGTATAATTGTAGCCACCTTCGGCTATTTTTGCAGAAGTCTACCAGCCAATGGCTTGGACTTCGCAGAATTTGGCCACCTTCGGCTCTTTTTTACGGAAGTCTGCAAGCTGCAGCTTGGACTCCGTAGATTTTGGCCACCTTCGGCTCTTTTTACGGAAGTCTACCAGCCAATGGCTTGGACTCCGTAGAATGTGGTTTTGGGCTCTTTTATGGATGCCTACAAGCCGTGGCCTGGGCTCCGGATTATGTCAGCCACCACACCGGATGCTTCGACTTTATGGGTTCGAAGTCCGGAAATACAGCCCAGCATAATGACACTTCCCTCTCGGTCGACCCCGCGGTTCCAGCGCGTCCGCTCGGGAAGCTGGAAGTCTATGAGGGGAAGGCAACTATCAGGGTGTATGCTTTATTAATTTAGAGGTGATTACAAGCGAATTACAAGGAGCCCTTATGCGAAGTATCGCTTTAGGTGCTCCGCATGCCAAGTATGTGCTAACTCTTCACCTTCTAAATTAGCTAATTTAAATGAACCAGGGCGCCCTGAGCGGACAATTAGATATGGACCTTCCCATTTATTGCCTAACTTCCCTGGTGCTATAATGCTTCGTAGAACAAGATGACCCGGCCTTAACTCGCTGAGTTTAACCTTCGGGTCATACCAAGTCTTCGTCTGCTGATGATACTTTGATAAATTAGCTACAGCCCGAAGTCTTGTTTCTTCTGACAAATCTAACGAAGCTTGTCTTTCTTCTTCAATGTCCGGTTCGGTGCTGCGAAATGATCCCCCCTTGAGCTCCGTTGGAGTCATAGCTTCATCTCCGAATAGTAGTCTGAACGGAGTAAAACCTGTGGACCTTGTTTGCGTAGTTCGAATGGACCACAGAATCTTCGGAAGCTCTTCGGTCCACAATCCCTTTGATAATCCTACTATTCTTCGATTTAGCCCTGATAAAATATTTCCATTGGCTCGCTCTACGGCTCCATTCGACTGAGGATGTCTCACTGCAGCAAAACATAGTTGAATGCCTAGGTCTTCGCAAAACTTCCTGAAGGGTTCTGCGTCGAACTGTGTTCCATTATCAACTGTGAGATATCTAGGCACTCCGAACCGGCAAATAATGTTCTTCCAGAAGAATTTATGTACATTGTTCGAAGTGATAGCTGTTAAAGGCTCTGCTTCTACCCACTTAGAAAAATATTCAATAGCTACCACTGCGAACTTCAGATTTCCCTTTGCTAACGGAAAGGGACCAATTAGATCCATACCCCATCTGGCCATAGGCCATACCGGAGCAATGACTTGAAGAGCTGTTGGTGGGCGATGACTCCGTCGACCCATCCACTGGCATCCTTGACAAGTGCGGACCAAGCTCTCCGCATCAGCTGTTATTGTGGGCCAATAAAGCCCCTGGCGAAGTGTTTTTCCTGCCAGAGCTCTAGGGGCTAAATGACTTCCACAAAGGCCTTCGTGAATTTCTCGAAGAATTTCTTGGCCTTCGGCTTGAGATATACATCGGAGTAGAGGGGAACATACTCCGGCCTTGTATAATATACCGTTGATTAACTGGTAGTTTCTTGCTCTGAGCTTTAATCTTGACAACTGGGGCTCTTCGGGCAAATTTGTTCCTCCTTGCAAGAGTTCTATGATCGAATCTTTCCAATCTGCACTAGGAATGCAAAGAATCTCCGCAGAGGCAATTTGTGGCACCGAAGGTATATTGAGCTCCTCATAGAAAGCTTCTTCAGGCACATCCACAGCTCCGGCTGCAGCCTTCGCTAAAATGTCCGCTTGCACATTTTCAGCTCTTGGTATACTCCGAATGGAAATACCCTTGAAGTGTGCTTCGATTTTCCGGATTTCTTCTAAGTATTTTGCAAGCTGTGGATGCCGAACTTGAAAACTTTTGTCTACGTGCCCTGCTACTATCTGAGAATCTGTTTTTATAATTATTCTTGTAGCCCCTAGAGCACGTGCTTTCCGGAGTCCCAATAAAATCCCTTCGTACTCCGCTATATTATTGGTAGACTTAAAGTTGAGTCTTGCAGAGTACATTGCTCTTTGCCCTGACGGTGAAATCAACACTGCCCCAATGCCTGCTCCGGATGCTTGGAAAGCCCCATCGGAGTAAACAGTCCAAACTCCGTCACTTGATTTCTCCGGAGTCAAATTCGCAGGTGGAGTCCACTCTGCTACGAAGTCTGCTAGGACTTGGGATTTGATAGCTGTCCTTGCCAAGAAAGATATGCCGAAGGGTGCTAGCTCTACTGCCCACTTTCCAATCCTTCCAGTGGAATCTTTGCTTCGGAGCATATCTCCTAAGGGATACGAAGTTGGTACAATTACATTGTGAGCCAAAAATAATGTCTTAGCTTCCTCGAAGCCATTATCAGAGCATAAATGAACTTCTCAAGTTCGGAGTATCTTGTCTTCGCTCCTGACAATGCTTCGGATACAAAATAGACAGGATTTTGGATCAACTTCCCATTGAAATCCACTTCTCTGACAAGGACTGCGCTGACAGCTGAACCTGTAGCTGCAAGATACAGAAGTAGGGTTTCGTCCGCAATAGGCACCGTAAGTGTAGCAAGATTGCTGAGATAATCTTTAATATCTTCGAAGCTTTTCTGACACTCCGGTGTCCATGCAAAATCTTCGGACCCTTTCAAAGCTTTAAATATTGGCAAGCTCCTCTCCGCAAACCTTGCTAAAAACCTGCTAAGTGCGGCCAGACGTCCAGTCAGCTTTTGCACTTGCTTTAAATTCTCTGGAGGAGCCATCTTCTGCAGCGCAGTTATTTGAGTAGGGCTAGCTTCAATTCCCCTACTTGAAACTAAGTACCCTAACAACTTTCCAGCCTTAGCTCCGAATATACATTTTTCGGGGTTAAGACGGATCCCACATGCCCGAAGGCTATTGAATGTTTCTGCTAAGTCTAGGCTATGTTGGTGCTTTAAAGCACTCTTTATTACAATATCATCCATATAGGCCTCCACATTGCGACCTAGTTGATGACCTAGAGCCTTAGCAACTAATCTTGAAAAAGTAGCCCCGGCATTTCTTAGGCCGAAGGGCATTCTTACATAGCAGAAGACTCCCGAAGGAGTTACAAAGCTCGTCTTGATTTCATCTTCGCGCTTCAACCATATTTGATGATAACCAGAATACTCGTCAAGGAAACTTAGTAACTCCGAACCTGCAGTGGAGTCAACTAGTTGATCAATTCGGGGCATGGGGTAGGGGTCACGTGGGCACGCTTTATTCAGAGATGTGAAATCAATGCACATGCGCCACTTCCCGGAAGACTTCTTCCTGACGAAGACTGGGTTGGCTAACCATTCTGTGTGGGCCACTTCTCTGATAATCCCAGCCTTCAACAGTTTTTCAACTTCGTCCTTAGCTAGGGCAGCTCTCTCTGCGGACATCTTCCGGAGTCCTTGTCGAACAGGCCGGGCCTTCGGGTTTACAAGTAAACTGTGCTCAATAATATCCCGATCGACTCCGGTGATATCTTCGTCAGACCAAGCGAAGACATCCAAATTTTCTTCCACGACTTTTTCCAAGGAGGTTGCAACTTCAGGAGGTAAATATTTACCAAATTGAAAAGTGTATTCTTTACCATCTTTAACAATGATCTTCGTTGCAATCTCTCCTTCGGGACTTGGTCTCGGAAACGACTTCTTCGAAGCTTCGGAGGAGGCTGAAAAAATTTCTTCATTATCCTGGACACTATTTACTTGCCTCGGATCAAGAGGAGGACCGTGACCATATTCTGCCCTCCGAGCCATGGCTTGATCTCCGAAGATTGTCAGGACTCCTGCTTGTGTGGGCATCTTCATGCACAAGTAGTTGTGATGCGCCACAGCTCCGAACTGATTCAACATGCCCCGTCCGAAGATGACATTATAAGCATACGGGGCATCTACCACATCAAAGATAACTTCTTCAGTTCGGGCTAGTAAACCTTCTCCGAAGGTTACTTCCAAGCCTATCTGGCCAAGTGCATCAAGCGGAGATCCTGCGAAGCCTTGTAGAGGACGAGCCGCTGGGAGGAGATGCTTCCAGGAAATGCATAACTGATCGAAGGCTTGCACAAAAATGATATCTGCCGAACTACCTCCGTCAATTAACACCCTTCGAACTTCAGTCCCTGCAATATCAGCAGTGATAACCAATGGATCTGCATGCGGGAACTTAATACCAGCTGCATCCTCCGCAGAGAAAGATATCGGAACATGAGACCACTCCGGCATTGCAGCTGCAGATGACGAAGTCCCAATATGACCTACTTCCCGAACGTACTCTCTTCGCTGTCTCTTGGACATGCTTCCGAGGGTACCTCCTCCGGAGATAGGGAGAACTACTCTCTTTCCTCTATCTTGCCCTTCCTCTTGCTTCGGAGGTGGCATAACATTGGCCACCGGAGGGTGCCTTGCAGCATCAAAATTTTCTATCCGCGCCACAGCCTGGACCGGGTCTGGGCGCGCTGCTGCTGGACTTCGGTCGGTACTGCCTCGACCCGAAGTTCTTTCCAAGTATTCTCCCCTTAGGGTAAGGATAGCCTTGCAAGTGTCAGTTGCATGGCTTCGATTTTCTCCATGAATACAGCAAAAAAGGGTCTGGCCCTTGCCAGCCGTTTTTCCTGGCGGCCTCCAGCCGCTGGACTTGTTCCCCGCAAACTGTGGAGCTCTCTGTATAAACTTCTGTGGGGGTGCAATATTCAAGACTTCAGAGCGAGGGTGCTTTTGCCCTCTTCTTCGATCATGTTGCACTTCGAAGACTAGTTCCTGCGGCTGCGCCGAAGTCTTCACCTCTGCTTTAACTTCTTGCAATACTATCGAAGTAGCAGCAGTCCTCCGAAGCCAACCCTCTTCTGACCTCGCATACTCCTCGAAATATGACATCAACTGTGACACTGTGGAGATGCTCTTCCGATGCAGTTTATCCAGAAGGCCTTGATGACTGACGCCTTCCCGAGCCACATCAACCACTGAGGATGTGGACAGCCCCCGAATTTGCGACTTCGTATGAGCGAAGCGCTTGAAGTACTGCCTCAATGTTTCTCCGGGGAGCTGTTTCACTTGGAAAAGGCTTCCTGTTGACATAGGAGGCACGAAGGTGCCCTGAAAGTTACTTATAAACTTCCTCTTCAACTGTGACCACGAATTGATTGATCCTGGCTTTAAAGACCAGAACCATCTCAACGCCACTCCTTGAAGAGCTAACGGGAAGCACTTCGCCATAGTGTCTCTGACTCCACCACTAGCCTCAATTGCTAGGGCATAAGAATGCGCAAACTCTCCGGGATCTTCATCTCCGGCATACTTGCAGAGCTTCGAAGTTTTAAACTTTGGATCAAAGCGAACCTTCTGCAGCTCAGGATGCAACGGAGATTCATTGTCGTAGGAGGCGTTCTCTGGGGCTTCGGGATAACCAAGATCGTCGTCTTCGGGCACTTCGGGGATAGCTGGGGTGGCTTGAGAGCGAAGCCTGTTCGCAGCTTCTTGTCGCCACCTTGCTACCTCAGCTTGAAGGTTGGCCATTTGAGTGGCCATATCTCCAAGGCTATCTTCATCTCCTCCGGAAGGACCTTCCGGGTCTTGAGAACTGGTATGATCAGTTCGAATCGGAATGGAGGGTGGGGGAGTGACTCCGGGCGGTCGGAGTATGGAAGGGGTTGGCGGAGAGGTTTCGTATCCTCGAGGGATAGAAGCCCCTTGCGGAGTTTGAGGTGGAGGGATAGTCGAAGACCCTCCGACTTCGACTGTGTCGAAGGGTATCTCTCTGGAGATCCGAGAGGACCTCCGAGTGGGATTGCGAGGTGCGCTCCGCTTAGGAGGCATGATGTAAGAAGTTGGTAGAGAACGAAGTTTTTCGGACTAGGTTCCCCACGGACGGCGCCAACTGTTGGCGTAAAAGATTACGCTAACAGGTTTCTGTAGAAAACAAAACTAACAAACGAAGTGTTTGTGAAGCAAACTGTTCTAAGCCTCCGAAAGGATAATAGCTTAGAATAGTTCGAAAGTGTGTATTGAATCACTTGTATTCGGTCCCTATTACAGGGTGAAATGGGGGGTATTTATAGGCCTAAACATTAAGGAAAAGACCTATTTACCCCTCTATTACAACCGACATTAAGGAAACTATTTGATTTCCTTAATAGGGCTAAAATGGTAAAAGACTAATCTAATGAGAAAGAAGATAAGTCTTCCATCTTAGCTGGCAGAAAAGATCCTGAAGGGCTTTAGTTCGAAGACATACTTCGAACCAATGTCTGTCTTCGGGCTTCGAACGAGGTTCTGGGCATCTTCGAAGATGATCTTCGGAGAATCTTCGAACTGGTTGACTGTCTTTATGCTGCTTCGGCAATAACCCCGAAGATGAGATATTTTCCCCCAACACCCTCACAAAAAAATCCCCACCGAGAACCCCTTTGTGCCTTGCGATTTTAATTTCAGTTTTTAGCCTTGTTGAGTTTGTGTTCTTGGTCGAGTCTTGTTGCTGTTTTAGTCATCCCTTTATGTCGTTTGAGTAGTAGTTGATTTTGTGTCTCAAAAATTACCCCACCCGAAACCCCCCTCCACAAGCCTAGTCGGTTTCCACTTGGTTTCCTACTCGGTTTTCCACATCGAGTCATTGTGACCCCCCTTCGGTAAAACAGGCATAACTTTTCGCTCGTTTGTCCGAAAAATCTGAAATTTTTTGAGCATCTCCTTGACTCAATTTGGAGCCGACCCAAACAGGCTTCGCCCTGTTTACCTTCATCAGAATTGCCAAAAAAATCAGGAAGATATAGAAAAAAATTGGTCAAAGTTTTTGCACGCCGTTCAGAGAACTTGTTGAATTTCTGTGAACCACATCCCACCTCAGTTGCAGGTGCCAATTTTTGTGGTTGCATCTCTTGTCATCCTTGTTCAAAAAAAATATAGTGAAAAAAAGAAGAAAAAAAGAAACGAGAAGTAGCGAAGCAAAAGAGAACCGGTCCTGTCGTTTGCTACCTTGTTCTGCCTCCACTTGAGTTTTGGGCACATAGTTTCCCTCTATTGCTTGAATTTCACCTTGGGAGCACTTAGACCAGCAACTTTGACGAGTACTAGGGAACACTTATTGAACTTGGTTTAACTGTTATTACTATCACTATTCCTTGCTACTTACTTTGCCTTCCAAGCTACACCTTCTGTTGGTCAGGACAGGTTCATTTCTTGCAATCGCCCACCACCCTCCACTTGGTTCGTCACCTGTAGGCCGGTGTCCTCACTGCGGCATGGTAAGAACACTTGCAAGCGTGAGTAAGGCGTTTGACGAATTGCTTCCACCACACACCCACCACCCCACCTAGTTGCTTTCCATAAGGATTATTCTTTGTTGTTTTGTCTTTTCTCTAACATGGCAGATAACAACGGTACCCCTCCATCTGATTTTAATGACTGTGTCTCATGACGTGCTCTACTAGAGTCTCAGCGGCAGGCCCAACACTCCATCGAACGTCTCTCATATACTGTGGCTGACCTAGTGGACCGGATGACTGCCCTGGAGACACGCTTGCCTGCTGCACAAGCCGATGACAATCATGTTGAGGAGGAAGACGACCATGTTGAGGATGAAGACGACCTATCCGATGCTGGGAACAATGCCATTGACCCTGACGAGGCTGCACGTCATCGCTTTCAGTTCAATCATAAAGGTATGGGCGGCCACCGCAACCGCCATCCACGAGGTAACAATGACAATCGCAGGAACAATTATCCCTACTCTAAGGTAAAATTTTCAGTACCTCATTTTGCTGGCACCTATGATCTAGATGCATATTTAGATTGGGAGATGTCAGTCGAACAAAAATTTAATGCTCACATGGTTCCTGCTATCCACCGCGTGCGCTTAGCTACTAGTGACTTCACTGGATATGCTCTTCTTTGGTGGACTGAAATAGTTCAGGTTGGCAATGAACCACAAAATTGGGGTATGTTAAAACGGCAAATGCGTGGTAGATGGGTTCCTCCTTCATATAAACGTGATTTGAGAAAAAAATTGCAGCGCCTAAACCAAGGAAATAAATCGGTAGAGGAGTATTATCAGGAGTTGCAAATAGGTTGCATGCGTGCTGAAATTAAGGAGGACAATGAGGATAAAATGGCCCGTTTTTATGGTGGTTTAAGACGTGAAATTCAGGATATCATTGATTATAAAGAATACAATACTATCACTCGTCTTTTCCACCTTGCTATACTTGCAGAAAAAGAATTGCAGGGTCGCCAACAACCACAACGCAGCATGAGGACCAACATTGGTGGTGCCACTTCACGCTCAAGTGGGCAGCAGCAGCGACCACCACCACCTTCTCGACCGGCGGCTACATCAGCACCTTCTGCATCTACAGCCCAGGCTGAGAGCTCCAAAGTTGCAGCATCCAAGGCGCCAGCCAAGCCCACCTCCTCGGCGGCCTCTACTGCACGTTCTGCAGCGATCCAGTGTCACCGATGCAAAGGATTCGGCCACGTTATAAAGGACTGCCCTAGTCAGCGGGCTTATATTGCTACGGAAGACGGTGGCTATGTAAGTGCTAGTGATGTTGAAGATGAATATGCACTTGCTGCTAACATTGCAGGAGATTACGATGCTTCCGACGATGATGCTATTTTTGCACTGGATGCCTCTGCTGACCATGAAGCACTTATTGTACAACGTGTTTTGAGCACTCACATGGACTAGGATGACCGGGCACAACGGAACAATCTGTTTCAGACCTTCTTCATCGTCAATGACTGCCGTGTACGTGCCATCATCGACAGCGGTAGTTGCAACAATTTGGTGAGCCACGACATGGTAACTAAGCTCCAACTTCCCACACGTGCACATCCACACCCTTACCACATGCAATGGTTCAACAATAGCGGTAAGGTCAAGGTAACACAAACTGCTCACATCAGATTTTCCATTGGTACATACTTCGGAGTTGCTGGTTTTGATGTAGTACCAATGCAAGCATGTTCTCTATTACTTGGTAGACCTTGGGAGTATGATACTGATGCTACACACCATGGTAGGAGCAATAAGTACACATTTATGTATAAAGGAAAGAAAGTTACATTGCTTCCTATGACTCCTGCTGAAATTGTGAAATTTGAACAAGAAAAACATGCTAAGGACGCACAAACGAGCAAACAACCTTCTGAAAATCAGCAAGTAGCTAAAACGCCTTCGAGGCAACAGAAAGATAAAGTTGCTTCTCCTTCTTCATCCCAAGTTATTAATCTGAAAGGACGTGTCATGCTTGCAACTAAAACTGACCTTGCTGAAATTTGTGATGATACTCCCATGATATATGGCTTGATTTGCATGAACGTGCTGTTTTCACTTGCGAACATTCCTAGCTCTGTTCCTGTTGCAGTCACTGACCTTTTGCAGGAGTTTAACGATGTTTTTCCTACTGAGATACCACCCGGGCTGCCACCGATACGCGGCATCGAGCACCAAATTGATTTGATCCCGGGAGCGCCTCTTCCTAATCGTGCAGCGTACCGTACCAATCCAGAGGAGACAAGAAATTCAGCGCCAAGTACAGGACCTTCTTGATCGTGGGTACGTCCGTGAAAGCCTTAGTCCATGCGCAGTACCCATTCTTTTGGTGCCTAAGAAAGATGGTAGTTGGCGCATGTGTGTTCATTGTCGTGCTATTAATAAAATCACCATTCGATATCGACACCCTATTCCTAGATTGGATGACATGTTTGATGAGCTTAGTGGTGCCATTATCTTTACTAAGATCGATCTCCGTAGTGGCTACCACCAAATTCGCATGAAACTAGGTGATGAATGGAAAACTGCTTTTAAAACAAAGTTTGGATTATATGAGTGGCTTGTCATGCCTTTTGGACTTACTAATGCACCTAGTACCTTCATGCGCTTGATGAATGAAGTCCTATGGCACTTTATAGGACGCTTTGTGGTAGTATACTTTGATGATATCTTGATTTACAGCAAGTCTCTCACTGAACATGTTGAACACCTACGTGTTGTTTTTTTCTGTCCTACGTGAGGCTAGATTGTTTGGTAACCTTGAGAAGTGCATGTTTTGCACGGATCGAGTTGTGTTTCTTGGATATGTTGTCACGTCACAGGGCATTGAGGTTGACACGGCGAAGGTAGAAGCAATCAACAGCTGGCTGCAACCCCAAACTATCACACAAGTACGCAGTTTTCTTGGTCTTGCAGGTTTCTACCGGCGTTTTGTGAAAGATTTCAGCACCATAGCCGGTCCTTTGCATGAGTTGACCAAGAAGGGAGTAACTTTTACTTGGGAACCAGCACAAGAACAAGCTTTTGTCACACTCAAGGATCGCCTTACACATGCACCTCTACTTCAGCTACCCGACTTCAGTAAGACTTTTGAGTTAGAATGTGATGCTAGTGGTTTTGGAATAGGAGGTGTGTTGCTACAAGGAGGTAAACCCGTGGCCTATTTTAGTGAGCAATTACATGGTCCATAGTTGAATTATTCTACCTATGATAAGGAATTATATGCCTTAGTGCGTGTGCTTGAAACTTGGCAACAATACCTTTTGCCTAAGAAAGGTAAAGATAATGTGATTGCCGATGCTTTATCTAGACATTATACATTGCTTTCTCAACTTGATTATAAGATCTTTGGTTTAGAAACATTTGAGGAGCCATGCTGAATAGTGTGGGCCTCATGGCTCAAGAAGTGATGAGTCATTGTCAACGATAGTCAAAGAGGACTGAAGAAGAAAAGAGATATGCTGTTTCATGGGCCGCGTGTGACTCAGGTACACGGGCAGCGAGCAACAGTCGGGCTGAGAGAGCTGCGAAGTCGGGCTGGCCCAATCCGGGTACATGGGCCAGAAGCAGTAGAAGACCCACTGGGCTGTTGACCAGGATTGACTCAGGTACACGGGCGGTGAGTGATTGCCGGGCTGAGAGAGCTGCGGAATCAGGCCAGCCCAATCCGGGTACCAGGTGCAAAGTCGGTGGAGGCTTTGTCAGTTTCGGTGCAAAACTAACAACCATTGATCTTGTATCCGACTGTCCAGAAGAGAAGCCGTAGTCGCTACGAAAACATAGCTTCCGGATAAGTCATCTGTATCTCTAGGCCCACAGTCAATCAGTCGTGTCTGTAAAAATACCTAAGGGCAGTAGAGTCTTTTCCTTTATTCCTACGTCTGTAAAAAACCCTAAGGGGCTGGTGGAATATTCCTAGTGTTGGGCAGCTTATAAATAGGACCCCAATCCCTAGGGTTAGGTCACCCTTTTGGCTGAAATCAATACTACTCCTTTGGGTCATTTTTTGTCTCTTGCACTTTCTCTTTCCTTTCCTGTTCATGTGTGCGCCGCCAGGCTAATAGTTGTTGTTCATCTATTTTGTTCCCTGCTGTTGGATGATTCTATTCCTTCTGTTTCATGTGTAGCATCCCATTTAATGGCTTTGCAGTTTTCGGTTTGCTCCCAGCGATTTTATTCCTGGTTTTGAGGGCTTCGGTTGCTTCTGTTGCGTGTGTTCTTCACGCAAGTAGTACTAGTTCTTGCTGTTGCAAGTAGTACTACTACACTGTTGCAACAGTACACTAGTACCAGCTTTTTGCTTTTACTGCTCAACTTTTTGATCGAAGTAGACAGAGCTGAATCACTTTTCTGGCTGCTTTCTTGCGAAGGATACCTTCTCTGTTCGAAGCCCCTCAGCTCCGTGAGGCAGGCTTCGATCTGACAGTCTTGAGGGCTTCGTCTTTGACTTCACTCTGTGCTGCTAGCTTTGAAGTACGTTTTTGTATGGACAGCGTGACATACTTCGAACGACCGTGCGAAGGTACTCCGACTTGAGATCTTCGAAGTCCATACTTCGACAGGTTTCGAAGTTGGCTTCGAAGCTTGTCTTTCTGTTAGACTTCGCTCAGTGTTTGCATCCGTCCTCTTCGAAGGTCCTTGTTGTGTTCTGTTTGAGGGTAGAGTGTAGGCTTCGTTTTGGTCTCTATCGCGTGTCAGCCTTCGCTTTTCCTTTCGAAGGTTGTTTGCTTTGTGTGCGTGTTCGAAGCTGTGTTCGAAGCCTTGCCTTCGAAGTACACACTTCGAAGCAGGCTCCGACTCTGTCATACTTCGCTCTCATTCACACTCGACATAGAATAGACAACACACCTTCGACAGACTTTGACTTCCACCTCCGAACCAGACTTCGACCAGCGAAGTGGACCTCGACCTCCGAAGCAGGCTTCGACCCCACGAAGCAGGCTTCGACACTGCGAAGCAGGCTTCGACACTGCGAAGCAGGCCTCGAGCAGCGAAGCAGGCTTCGCCAAGTTTCGAACAGGAGACAGATTTCGAACGGTAATTTCTCACTTCATTCTTAGTGCACTTATAGTGCTATATTGAGAAGTTTGTCTTGCCTTGTCTTGTGTTTACTGTTTATCTGTCTATTAGCACTGATTTGGTAGTTCTCTGATTGACATCAGCTGCTTCTAGGCTAGATACCTTTAGACTTAGGCTATCTGCTCATATTCTGCTGCTTGGACTTTTGAGGTGCGTTGGGTGTTGGGAACAGGCCATATATTCGAAAGAATTTTTAAGGCGCCCATTCACCCCCCTCTGGTCGCTACTTTCGGTCCTACAAGTGGTATCAGAGCGAGGTTAGGGTTTTTCCTTACCTTAACCGGTTCTAAACCCCAGTAGTGACCATGACGTCTCCTGGCAAGGTCCCGTCCTTGGAAGCCTATAGCTATAACTATTGGAAGACTCGCATGCGAGCCTATCTCATGAGCCAGGGATCGGACATTTGGGACATTTGCGTTCACACCACATTTGTCATATTGCCAGTCGCTGAGCATGGTACTGCTGGTATCATTGCTCAGCATCTGAGCAACAGTAAGGCTGTGAACATTCTTTTCTCTGGTTTAGGTCCCACTGAGTTTGAGCGTGTGAGCCATCTCTCCACTGCGAGAGAGATCTGGGCTACCCTCAAGGCACACCATGAGGGAACAGCACAGGTCAAGGCTCGGCTCTATCAGACCTACCAGCGTGAATATGAAAATTTCACACAGAAGTCGGGTGAATCTGTTGAGGCTTTGTTTGGTCGTTTTCAGTCGATCATAAAAAGCTTCGGGACAACAAGGCTGAGGGTGCTCAGTTAGTCTCAGATCATGAGCAGGCGCTCAAGGTTCTCCATACCTTGGACCCAAAGATCTGGGAGATCAAGGTATCTTCTATCATTGAGAGTACTTCTTATGATACCTTGACCATTTCTGAGTTGTTTAGCAAGCTGAAGGCTACTGAGGTTGATCTCCAGCTGAGATCAAATCTCACTGGTTCTGGATCAAAATCTCTGGCCCTTGCTACACCTTCTGTTGATCCTTCTTCTATGAGCTGTGCTGGGTTCTCTTTGATGTCTATCACTGAGGACCAGCTTGAGTTGTTGGGAGATGATGATTTGTGTCTCTTTAACAACTGGGTGCGTCGTGTCTATGACAAGAGAATGTTCAAAAGACACGGCACAAAATTCGGGTGCTTTGAGTGTGGTGATCCAGGACACTTCATCGCCGACGGCCCCAAGCGCAATGGTCACAAGAAGGGCACCGGTGGTGGCTTCCACGACTCCGGCAAGCATGAGAGCTCATCCTTCAACAAGGGCAAGCCAAAGACCCGATTCTTCAAGAAGGCCCTGAAGGACTACCGGCGAGAGAACAAGAAGCACGACAAGGCCTTCTTCGCCGAAATGGAGAAGAGCTACTCCAAGCGGTCCACGTCTTCTTCCTCTTCGTCAAGCTCAAGCGATGAGGAGATCGCCATCAGGAAGGGGAAGGACAAGGATGATCCGGCGGGCCTCTGCTTCATGGCTTTCGGAGACAAGCCGAAGAGCCGCTCACACCAGCGCCGAAGATCCTGCAAGAGCTTCTGTTCAATGGCTCTTGGGGATAAGGAAGAAAAGAGCTCCTTCGACGACTCCGACGACGACGACAACGAAAAGGTATCATCCTATGAGCGCGAAATCGTTGATTTACTTGAGAGCAATCGTCAGGAGTTGAAATATCGGGAAAAACTGCTTAGGGGGGCTAAGAAGAGGATAGATGAGTTAGAAAGTGAGCTTGCCATGGCCAACGGCAGAATTGAGAGTCTATCTTCTTCTCCTTTCTTGGGTGATAGCAGTGAGTGCCCAAAGTGTGAGGTGCTTCTGTGTGACTTGTCGACTCTAAAGTCAAAGTACACAGAAAGGGTTGATGAGAAGGACGCTTTGGCCACTGAGCTTGAAAGCGCTCAGCTGGAGCTGAAAGATGCTCAAGCCACTATCGTCGCACCCTGTGTTGATTGCCCATCTCACTAGCTACCATAGCTGAGCTGAAATCCAAGGGTGATGAGCATTTGGGTGATTTGGAGAGGTTGAGAGCTGAGCTTGCGCAGACTAGGCTAGAGCTTGAGACAATGTCAGTTCCACCCACTGTCTGTGAGAACTGCCTGTCTCTTAAAATGGAATTGATTAAGCTGAAAGCCGAGAAGTCTGTTCAAGTAGAGAGTGAGTCTAAGACCTGCTTGTCTCAGGTGGAGGTTCTAGTTTCCTTGAGAGAGGAGCTAGCAGATTCTCAGAATGAGAACTTTTACCTCTGTTCTATCCTAAGTTGGATCAGTGCCAGAGAGCCACAGCTCGGCATGATGATCCAACAGTTCAAGAGTGCCATTAGCCGGGCAGTGGAGTGGAGTAAAATGACTCCAGAGCAGAGGTATCCCAAGACTAACTCCACTGAGTCTTCCCAGGATTGTCAGCCCAAGGATGGAATAATTCATGAACCACCCAAAGCTCCACCCAAGAAGCCGATCTGGGTTCCAAAGCCCAAACACCTCCACTCTTCTCTAGACTCTCTTCCTGGACCTTCTCAACCCAAGAAGACTACACCTAACACCACCAATCCCAAACATTCCAAGCCTCAACCACATCCCAAGAAGCCCACCTATCATTGTGAGTACTGTCAGAGAGACGGGCATCTTGCGGAGTTTTGCTTCAGGAGGAAGCGGGTTGAGAGAGCAGAGAGAGCTCATGGTGATCAAGAGCAGTTTTACCAGCAGGGTGGTAGACTGCGTGTTCCTCGACGCGGGGAGAGGCTCGAGGCCAGGCCGCGTCGTGTAGGTGGTGGTAGAGGAGACGGCTTTCTTGCCCGTGCTCCAGTTGGTGGTGTCCGTTCCAGCAGAGTTCCAGGTCGTGTTGGCTACGGTTCTGGACCTCGTGGCCGCAGTTTTAGGCAGAACCGAGGACCGCACTTTGAGCCGTGTTTTGGTCCAAATTCTCATGATGATTTCTGCTTTCCGTCTTTTGAGCAGATGGCTCGACACTGGTTTAGCTCTTTTGCTAAACCTGGTGCCGGACCATTTGCTCCCACTTACAGCCACTGATTGTGCAGGATCGGGGACTGGAGGATGTTTGGATCATGGATTCAGGATGCTCTCGCCACATGATGGGACATCGCAGATGGTTCTCCAGTCTCACTCCCCTGAGCTCCAAAGAGTACATCACGTTCGGGAACAGTGGTCAAGGGAAGGTAAGTGGCATAGGCTCTATTCGCATTTCAGATCATTTCTCTTTGAAGAATGTTGCTTTGGTTAAGAATTTGAACTTCAATTTGATTTCTGTTTCGCAACTTCTTGAGGATGGTTTGGAAGTGCGTTTTAAGAAGGGCAATTCTTCTGTGTTTGATTCTAGAGGGTCTTTGATTTGCCAGATTTTACCATTCGGTAAAGTTTTTCGAATTGGCTTCTCTAGTTCTTTTGGCCCTTCTCGCTGTTTGATTGCTGGATCCTCCTCTGAGCTCTGGAAGTGGCATAGGAGGTTAGGTCATTTGAGTTTTGATCTGCTAGTCAGGTTGAGCTCAATGGACCTCATCCGAGGATTGCCCAAGCTTAAGATGGAAAAGGATCTAGTTTGTCATCCCTGTCGTCATGGGAAAATGGTTGCCGCTTCTCACTCACTTGTGACTCAGGTGATGACTTCGTATCCGGGCGAGCTTCTACACTTGGACACTGTTGGTCCAGCTCGGGTACGTTCAGTCGGTGGGAAGTGGTACGCACTTGTGATTGTTGACGACTTCTCTCGATTCTCGTGGGTTTTCTTTTCGGAGTCTAAGGACGAAACTTTTCAATTTGTTCATGACCTGATTTTGAAGCTGAAGAATGAGAACAATGGTCGGATGCGAGCAATTCGCTCCGACAACGGCTCTGAGTTCAAGAACTCTCAGTTCATCAACTTCTGTAGTGATCAGGGTCTGGACCATCAGTTTTCTTCTCCTTATACTCCCCCACAGAACGGCGTTGTGGAACGAAAGAACCGCACGCTAGTCGAGATGGCCAGGACGATGCTCGATGAGCACAGGACTCCTAGGTGGTTTTGGGCTGAAGCCATGAACACGGCTTGCTATCTGGCCAACCGCATTTTTCTTCGAGCTTACTTAGGTAAGACTTCGTATGAGTTGCGGGTTGGCAGACAGCCCAAGGTGAGTCACTTGCGAGCATTTGGCTGCAAGTGCTTTGTGCTCAAGGAGGGAGGGCATTTGGACAAGTTTGAGTCTCGTTGCTGGGATGGTGTTTTTCTTGGTTATGCATTGCATTCTCGAGGCTTCCGTGTTTGGAACCTCGAATCCCAGCTGCTTGTCGAGACTTGTGAGGTTTCATTTGACGAGTCCTTGCCTTCTTTGACTCCTTCTTTTGAGCCTTCTAATGGTGAGCTTGGAGAGTCCATCTTCGAGGAAGATAAGGATACTCTAGCCGCTAATGAGGGTGGGCCTTCTGCACCCCCTGCAGAGCCCACACCTTTTGAGACTTCGACTGAGGACGAGGGCGGACCTCTGATCACTTCTTCCACTATGATCGAGCCCCCTCAGTCGAGTCCAGAGGTGCCTGCTGCTGACTCCGGTGAGGTGACTTCAGATCACCAGGGAACCCGAGCAGTTCAGCGTGACCATCCCTCAGAGCTCATCATAGGTGATTTGACTGAGAGGACTTTGCGTTCATCTAATGTCTCTCTTGCTGTGTTTGCTGAATCTGCTTTTGTTGCATCTTTTGAGCCCAGAGATGTTTCTCATGCTCTTTCCGGTTCTAATTGGATTAACGCTATGCAAGAAGAGCTTGAGAATTTTGTCCGTAATCGGGTTTGGACACTAGTTGAGCGGCCACCAGGATGCAACCCCATAGGCACCAAGTGGGTATTTAAGAACAAACAAGGTGAAGATGGGGTTGTGGTGCGCAACAAAGCTCGACTAGTTGCCCAGGGTTTTTGCCAGAAGGAAGGTATTGACTTTGAAGAAACCTTCGCTCCTGTTGCCCGTCTTGAGTCCATTCGTATTCTTCTAGCTTTTGCCGTTTCGAAGGGTTTTAAGCTTTTTCAAATGGATGTCAAGAGTGTTTTTCTGAACGGGTACATAGAAGAGGAGGTTTATGTTAGGCAACCTCCCGGTTTTGAGAACTCTAAGTTTCCTCGACATGTTTTTAAATTGCAAAAAGCTTTATACAGGTTGAAGCAAGCCCCCAGGGCTTGGTATGACCGGTTTGAAGCAGTTTTTGTTGGGGAAGGGCTTTGTGATGGGTTCGGTGGATAAAACTCTTTTCTTGCTCAGAGATGCTTCAGATTTCTTGGTTGCTCAGATTTACGTGGACGATATTATTTTTGGCGGTACTACTAATGATCTTGTGTCCAAGTTTTCTGAGCAGATGCACAGTGAGTTTGAGATGAGCCTCATGGGTGAGCTCAAGTACTTCTTAGGGCTCCAGATCAAGCAGACCAAGGACGGCACCTTCATCCACCAAGGTAAGTACACTCGCGACATGCTTAAGAAATTTGACTTTGGTGGTGAATTGAAGCCGCAGATGACCCCGATGGGCACATCTGGGGGTCTGGACAAGGACGAGAGTGGCATCAAGGTCAACGAGAGGGAGTTTCGAGGGATGATCAGTTCGCTCTCGTACTTGACGGCGACCAGACCGGACATTCAGTTCGCCGTGGGACTGTGCGCGCGCTTCCAGTCTTCACCACGCGCGTCTCACCGACAGGCTGTCAAGCGCATCTTCAGGTATCTCACTTATGCGCCCGATCTTGGTCTTTTCTATTCAGCATCATCTTCTCTCGATTTATCTGAATTTTTGGATGCCGACTTTGGTGGGTGCTAGTTGGATCGCAAGTTGACTTCCTGTACTTGCCAGTTTCTTGGTTCTTCCCTTGTTTCTTGGTCTTCTCGAAAGCAATCTGGAGTTGCTCTTTCGACCACAGAGGCTGAGTACGTAGTTGCTGCTAGCTGCTGCTCATAGTTGGTTTGGATGATTTCCACTCTGCGAGATTTTGGGTTGTTCTTTCCTACCAGAGTTCCCTTGTTTTGCGACAGCACTAGTGCAATTAGTGTAGGGAAAAACCCATGTCTTCATTCAAAAACCAAACACATTGATGTGCGCTTTCACTTTCTGCGGGATCAATATGAGAAAGGTGACATTGACCTTGTTCATGTTGATACCCATCATCAGTTGGCTGATATTTTCACCAAACCCCTAGATCAGTCTACATTTGAGCGTTTACGAGGGGATTTGGGTGTTGTGTATCCTTTTTAGGGTATTTTGCGTCAGTTTTTCCTTCTTCTTTACTCTTTTCTTGAGTCTTTTTGTGTGTGTTCATAACTTGCATATTCACATATCACACTTTAGAGTTGCTTCTGTTATATGATTGAACTGCCTTACTTAATCTAGCTGGTACATGCTTTTGAATACTTGTCTTATGATCATGCCTTGGTTCAGTTCACTTGATATGTCTGATATCTGTCATATGCATGGCTTTTATGCTTTAAAATTTGAAAAATGATCACCATTGCTTCTGGTAACTAGTATGTGTAGGCAGAATGTTCTTTGCTTCTGGTAACTAGTATGTGTAGGCTGAATGTTCTTGCTATCTGTTACATGCCTTGTAGCTAGTTCCTGACTTAGATGCAAACATGCAACTTGGACATCTTTATGCTTTAATCATGGAAATGTGCTATAAAAATGATGAAAAATCGAGAAAAATGAAAATTCCATGCCTTTTTGATGCATAACTTGAAAAGATCCAGGTGGGTTTGTTTTTGTCGCATTACATTGTTCTGGACTGCGTACCATAGCACTTTGGTATGAACTAGGACAGTGTAATGTATGCCAAGACCAATGTCTTAAGCTTCTAATGGTCCAGTTTTGGCCTAGGCTTGACTTGGTCGGTCAGCATAAGGTTTGACATGCAAATAACCCCTGGCAAAAATGAAAAAGGAAAGAGAAAAAGCTTGAAAAATGAAATGATAACAAGTTTGCTGAAGCACTTTGTTTTGGATAATGCTTATCTTGGTAGATATCAGATATCTTTTGCATCTCATGCTTTACATTGCTTGTTTACTGGAAAATGTGGTGATGCTTTTGTTTGCAAAAACTGAAAAATGCGTGCTAATAACTTTCTTTAGATATCATCTGTTGCACTGATCATGCCATGTATCGTAAATAGTATGTATTTTGCTGTATCTGTTAGATATTGTAATTGCAGTCAATGATATCTGAGAAGCATGTTTTATTCACTCCTCATGCACCCCAGTTACATTCATTGCATATTTTGAGGGGGAGTTGTGTTTCAGGGGGAGTCTGTGTCTTTTTTGAGTGCTTGGTGAGTTCACTTGTCAACAAGGGGGAGAAAATTTGGGATCAGAGTTTAAGGGGGAGTTTTTGCCTCGCTTGCTCTTACTCTGTTGATATCCTTGTTGTTCTGAAATCACACTCATTTTGAGCTTTTATGTTTTGGTTAACCATAATGGCCACTTCGTGCTTTTGTTTGGCTTTCGGTCATTTTGGTTAAACTTTTACTTTATTTTTCTTCTTCTTTGTTTTCTTGTGCTTTATTTTTGTGTTTCCACATTTGTTCGTAGGTGTTGAAGAAGAGGAGTGTTGACAATGCACTCATCAAGGGGGAGATTGAGGAGCCATGCTGAATAGCGTGGGCCTCATGGCTCCAAAAGTGATGAGTCATTGTCAATGATAGTCAAAGAGGACTGAAGAAGAAAAGAGATCTGCTGTTTCATGGGCCGCATGTGACTCAGGTACACGGGCAGCGAGCGATGGTCGGGCTGAGAGAGCTACAAAGTTGGGCTGGCCCAATCCGGGTACATGGGCCAGAAGCAGTAGAAGACCCACTGGGCTGTTGATCAGGATTGACTCAGGTACACGGGCGGTGAGTGATTGCCGAGCTGAGAGAGCTGCGGAATCAGGCCGACCCAATCCGGGTACCTGGTGCAAAGTCGGTGGAGGCTTTGTCAGTTTCGGCGCAAAACTGACAACCATTGATCTTGTATCCGACTGTCCAGAAGAGAAGCCGTAGTCGCTACGAAAACTTAGCTTCCGGATAAGTCATCTGTATCTCTAGGCCCACAGTCAGTCAGTCGTGTCTGTAAAAATACCTAAGGGCAGTAGAGTCTTTTCCTTTATTCCTGCGTCTGTAAAAAACCCTAAGGGGCTGGTGGAATATTCCTAGTGTTGGGCAGCCTATAAATAGGACCCCAATCCCTAGGGTTAGGTCACCCTTTTGGCTGAAATCAATACTACTCCTTTGGGTCATTTTTTGTCTCTTGCACTTTCTCTTTCCTTTCCTGTTCATGTGTGCGCCGCCAGGCTAATAGTTGCTGTTCATCTATTTTGTTCTCTGCTGTTGGATGATTCTATTCCTTCTATTTCGTGTGTAGCATCCCATTTAATGGCTTTGCAGTTTTCGGTTTGCTCACAGCGATTTTATTCCTGGTTTTGAGGGCTTCGGTAGCTTCTGTTGCGTGTGTTCTTCACGCAAGTAGTACTAGTTCTTGCTGTTACAAGTAGTACTACTACACTGTTGCAACAGTACACTAGTACCAACTTTTTGCTTTTACTGCTCAACTTTTTGATCGAAGTAGACAGAGCTGAATCACTTTTCTGGCTGCTTTCTTGCGAAGGATCCCTTCTCTGTTCGAAGCCCCTCAGCTCCGTGAGGCAGGCTTCGATCTGACAGTCTTGAGGGCTTCGTCTTTGACTTCACTCTGTGCTGCTAGCTTTGAAGTACGTTTTTGTATGGACAGCGTGACATACTTCGAACGACCGTGCGAAGGTACTCCGACTTGAGATCTTCGAAGTCCATACTTCGATAGGTTTCGAAGTTGGCTTCGAAGCTTGTCTTTCTGTTAGACTTCGCTCAGTGTTTGCATCGTCCTCTTCGAAGGTCCTTGTTGTGTTCTGTTTGAGGGTAGAGTGTAGGCTTTGTTTTGGTCTCTGTCGCATGTCAGCCTTCGCTTTTCCTTTCGAAGGTTGTTTGCTTTGTGTGCGTGTTCGAAGCTGTGTTCGAAGCCTTGCCTTCGAAGTACACACTTCGAAGCAGGCTCCGACTCTGTCATACTTCGCTCTCATTCACACTCGACCTAGGATAGACAACACACCTTCGACAGACTTCGACTTCCACCTCCGAACCAGACTTCAACCAGCGAAGTAGACCTCGACCTCCGAAGCAGGCATCGACCCCGCGAAGCAGGCTTCGACACCGCGAAGCAGGCTTCGACACTGCGAAGCAGGCCTCGACCAGCGAAGCAGGCTTCGCCAAGTTTTGAACAGGAGACAGATTTCGAACGGTAATTTCTCACTTCATTCTTAGTGCACTTAGAGTGCTATATTGAGAAGTTTGTCTTGCCTTGTCTTGTGTTTACTGTTTATCTGTCTATTAGCACTGCTTTGGTAGTTCTCTGATTGACATCAGCTACTTCTAGGCTAGATACCTTTAGACTTAGGCTATCTGCTCATATTCTGCTGCTTGGACTTTTGAGGTGCGTTGGGTGTTGGGAACAGGCCATATATTCGAAAGAATTTTTAAGGCGCCCATTCACCCCCCCTCTGGTCGCTACTTTCGGTCCTACAACATTGAAGGACATGTATGCTACTGATTTGGACTTCAAAGATGCTTTTTCAAATAGTACAGATGACCGTGCTTGGAACAAATATGTGCTGAATAATGGATATCTTTTTCGTGCTAACAAGTTATGTGTGTCGGCTAGCTCTCTTCGCTTGTTGTTATTGCAGAAAGCACATGGTGGCGGTTTGATGGGTTATTTTGGATCAAAGAAAACTGAAGATGTGCTATCCACACACTTCTATTGGCCTAGGATGAGACGAGATGTTGAGCGCTATGTGGCACGATGCACTACTTGCAATAAAGTTAAGTCCCGTCTAAACCCACATAGTCTTCATATGCCTCTGCCTGTTCCTAGTGTACCTTGGGAGGATATTTCTATGGATTTTGTGTTAGGATTACCTAGAACTAAGAGGGGGAGGGATAGTATTTTTGTGGTGGTAGATCGGTTCTCTAAAATGGCGCATTTTATACCTTGTCACAAGAGCGACGACGCTACCAATGTTGCTCATTTGTTTTCAGAGAGGTCGTACGCTTGCATGGAGTTCCCAATACCATCGTTTCAGATCGTGATGCTAAATTCTTAAGTCATTTTTGGAGGACGTTGTGGCATAAGTTGGGGACGAAGCTGCTGTTTTCTACTACTTGTCACCCACAAATGGATGGGCAAACAGAGGTCGTCAACCGTACATTGTCCACCATGTTGAGAGCTGTTTTGAAGACCAACTTGAAGCTGGGAAGAGTGTCTACCTCATATTGAGTTTGCATATAATAGGTCAGTACACTCCAATACTAAGGTAAGTCCGTTTCAAGTGGTCTATGGCTTTAATCCGCGCGCTCCTATTGATTTGCTACCATTGCCACCATCTGAAAAATTGAATTTTGATGCTACTACACGTGCTGAATTATTGCTTAAGATGCATGAAACTACTAAAGCAAACATAGAGAAAATGAATGAGAAATATCGTGCTTATGGTAGTAAGGGTAGAAAAGAGATAACATTTGAACCGGGTGATCTTGCTTGGTTGCACTTGCGCAAGGATCGTTTTCCTGATTTGAGAAAGTCTAAATTGATGCCCCGTGCTAATGGTCCTTTCCGTGTGCTTGAGAAGATAAATGATAATGCATATAAACTTGAGTTGCCTGCAGCTTTTGGGGTTAGTCACACATTTAACATTTCAGATTTAAAGCTTTATTTGGGAGATGACGATGAGCTTGAGTCGAGGACGACTCCAATTCAAGAGGGAGAGGATGATGAAGACATCACTTCACATGATACACACATGGAGCCTCCACCTACAATTCAATTACAAGGACCAATCACATGCGCTCGTGCCCGTCGCTTGAACCATGAGGTTAATTCTTTCCTTAGCAACTATGTTAATATTTGTTTGGATGGGATGCTACTGAATACTAGTGATATTTTGTTGCTTAGGAACATGGGAGATGGAATAGGAGAGTTGGAGTTGAAGACGGAGTCGCACGGATGATTTGAAGTCAAGAATTCGCTGCTTCGGACTACATCAACCACCATGCACCAAAATGGGCATAACTTCCTCATACAAAGTCCGATTGGCGCGTTCTTAGACTTTTTGGAAAGCTAAGGAGACGACGGATCTTTTGGCGTTGGTTTCGCCTCATTTGGAGTCTCGAGTCGTCCTATGTGACTAAAACAGTCCTGCATGAAAGAATTGGGCCGAGTTGAACCTTGTACTGAGTTGGAGGCCGTGTTGGCCCATGGTCCGAGTCGTGTGCGCCTCCTATTTGTACAATTTGCAAAAGCATCTTTGAAGTCCAAATCAGTAGCATACATGTTCTTCAATGTTTCCAAACCAAAGATCTTATAATCAAGTTGAGAAAGCAATGTATAACGTCTAGACAAAGCATCCGCAATCACATTATCTTTCCCTTTCTTATGCTTAATGATGTATGGAAAAGTTTCAATAAATTCTATCCATTTAGCATGTCGTTTATTCAGATTTGCTTGACTACGTATATGCTTCAATGCTTCATGATCCGAATGAATAATAAACTCCTTAGGCAAAAGGTAATGTTGCCAAGTTTCAAGCACACGCACTAAGGCATATAATTCCTTATCATAGGTAGAATAGTTCAACTGTGGACCATGCAATTTCTCGCTAGAATAGGTCACGGGTTTACCTCCTTGTAGCAGCACACCTCCTATTCCAACACCACTAGCATCACATTCTAACTCAACAGGCTTACTGAAGTCGGGTAGCTGAAGTAGAGGTGCACGTGTAAGGCGATCCTTGAGTGTGGCAAGAGCTTGTTCTTGTGCTGACTCCCAAGCAGAAGTAACTCCCTTCTTGGTCAATTCAGGTAAAGGACCAGCTATGGTGCTGAAATCTTTCACAAAACGCCGGTAGAAACCTGCAAGACCAAGAAAACTACGTACTGCAAGGTTAGTTTTTGTGGCATGCATGACACATCCTTTCAGATTAATAACTTGTGATGAAGAAGGAAAAACAACTTTATCTTTTTGTTGCCTCGAAAGTGTCTCAGCTACTTGCTGATTTTCAGAAGGTTGTTTGCTCTTTTGTGAGTCCCTAGCACGTTTTTCTTGTTCAAATTTGACAATTTCAGCAGGAGTCATAGGAAGCAATGTAACTTTCTTTCCTTTATACATAAATGTGTACTTATTGCTCCTACCATGGTGTGTAGCATCAGTATCATATACCCAAGGTCTACCAAGTAATAGAGAACTTGCTTGCATTGGTACTACATCAAAATCAGCACTTCCGAAGTATGTACCAATGACAAATTCGATGTGAACAGTTTGTGTTACCATGACCTTACCGCTATCGTTGAGCCATTGCACATGGTAAGGGTGTGGATGTGCACGTGTGGGAAGTTGAAGCTTAGTTACCACGTCGAGGCTCACCAAATTGTTGCAACTACCTCTGTCGATGATGACACGCGCACGACGGTTATTGACGAGGAAGATGGTCTGAAATATATTGTTCCGTTGTGCCTGGTCGTCCTGGTCCATGTGAGTGCTCAAGTCACGTTGTACAATAAGTGCTGCCATGTTAGTGAAAAGATAAAGCAACAAAGAATAATCCTTATGTAAAACAACTAGGTGGGGTGCTGGATGTGTGGTGGAAGCAATCCGTTAAGCGCCTTACCCACGCTTGCAAGTGTTCTTACCACGCCGCAGTGAGGTCACCGGCCTACAGGTGATGAACCAAGTGGAGGGTGGTGTACAATTACAAGAAATGATCCTGTCCTGACCGAGAGAAAGGTGTAGCTTGGAAGGCAAAGTGAGTAGCAAGAATTAGCGATAATAATAACAGTTAAACCAAGTTCAATAAGTATTCCCTAGTACTCGTCAAAGTTGCTGGCCTTAGTGCTCCCAAAGTGAAAGTTCAAGCAATAGAGGGAAACTATGTGCCCAAAAATCAAAAAGGAAGCAAAAACAGGCCAAATTCAGCTCTCTATAGATCGGACAAGGGATCGGACAAGAGATCGGACAAGTGATCGGACAAGGGTATGTGCACAAATAAAATTTTTTTTTTCTGCTGCTGATCGGATCGGACAAGGGATCGGACAAGAGTTCGGACAAAGGTTCAGACAAGAGATCAGACAAGCAACAAACAGCCAAAGACTGCTTCAGATTGGACAAGAGTTCGGACAGGAGTTCGGACAAGCAACAAACAGCCAATGACTACCTCAGATTGGACAAGAGTTCGGACAGGAGTTCGGACAAGAGTTCGGACAAGCAACAACAGGACTATTTCTCTTTTTTTTTTTATTTTTTTTTTCTTTTTTTTCACTCTATTTTTTTTTGAAACAAGGATAACAAGAGATACAACCACAAAAATTGGCACCTACAACTGAGGTGGGATGTGGCTCACAAAAATTCAAACAAGTTCGCTGTCCGACGAGCAAAAACTTTGTCCAATTTTTTTCTTTATCTTCCTGATTTTTTTTGACGAGTTTGGTGAGGGCTAACCAGCATAGCAGGTTAGTGTACCCACCCAAATCGGGTCAGGAACACGCTCAAAAAATTTGAGATTTTTCTGCCAAACGAGCGAAAAGTTATGCCTGTTTTACCGAAGGGGGGTCACAAAGACTGGATGTGGAAAACAAATAGGGTTGCGGAAGGGGGGGGTTTCGGTGGGGAAATTTTTTTTCTGAGACACAAGAACAACTACTACTCAAACGACACAGAGGGATGACTAAACCAGCAACAAGACTCGACCAAGAACACGAACTCAACAAAGTTAAAACTGAAATTAAAATCGCAAGGCACAAAGGGGTTCTCGGTGGGGAATTTTTTTTTGGTGCGGTTTTCTGGACTCTGAGGTAAAACAAAAGCAGATCGAGATTACCTAACGGGAAATCTGAGCTCTGATACCAGCTGATGGGGGATTGGTCCCGATCTTCCGATAGGTAAAGGATAAACTTGGGTTGGTGGAGAATCTCGACGTTGGCGATCCAAGGCTCCGGTCCGGCGGATCAAAACCTTGCAATCGTTACACCACTGTCTCCGTTGGTTATCAACCACGCAGAACGCGATTGACCTCGCCACGAAGGCTAATTCCTGCAAGCAAACCCAAGAACACGAGCAAGAACAGGAAGGATACAAATCGAATGCCAAATCACAGACAAACGAAGATAAGGTGAGGTTTCACAAACGCCAATGCAGCAGCCAATCGGTCCGGTGCAAGAGGCGGGATCTAAACACAACAGTGTAGATGCAACAAAGCAAAACCTAACCCTAGAGGTGGCTGGCGTGAGAATATATAGGGCGGCGGTCTGTGGAAAGTGAATAGACTTGGGATGTGGGCTAGAAGACGTACAGACTCAAATTATGGCCAACACGGCCCAGTTCTGTCACGTAGTACTGTTTTAAATACACAGGACGACTCGAGACTCCAAATGAGGTGAAACCAACGGCAAACGATCCGTCTTCTCCTCAGCTTTCCAAAAAGTCAAAGAACGCGCCAATCGGACTTCGTATGAGGAAGTTATGCCCATTTTGGTGAATGGTGGTCGATGTAGTCCGAACCAGCGAATTCTTGACTTCAAATCATCCGTGCGGCTCCGTCTTCAACTCCAACTCTCCTATTCCATCTCCCATGTTCCTAAGCAACAAAATATCACTAGTATTCAGTAGCATCCCATCCACACAAATATAATCAAAGTTGCTAAGGAACGAATTAACCTCATGGTTCAAGCGACGGGCACGAGCGCGTGTGATTGGTCCTTGTAGTTGAATTGTAGGTGGAGGCTCCATGTGTGTATCATGTGAAGTGATGTCCTCATCAAACTAGCCTTCGTGGCGAGGTCAATCGCGCCCTGCGTGGTTGATAACCGACGGAGACGGTGGTGTAGCGATTGTAAGGTTTTGATCCGCCGGACCGGAGCCTTGGATCGTCAACGTCGAGATTCTCCACCAATCCAAGTTATCCTTACCTAGCGGAAGATCGGGACCAATCCCCTATTATGCTTGGTCTACGATCTCTAAGAGATTGGCTTGAGATATCTCCGCTGGCTAGCCTCCCTCTATTGCCAATACTGGTCTTGGCAACGGACTCTTCTGTGCAGGCCTCCTCTAATTCATGTCGTAGGACTACAGGCATGACTTCTAGAACTCCTCCATGTGTCGTTGTATGTGATGAGGGATTGGTCCCGATCTTCCGCTAGGTAAAGGATAACTTGGATTGGTGGAGAATCTCGACGTTGGCGATCCAAGGCTCCGGTCCGGCGGATCAAAACCTTGCAATCATTACACCACTGTCTCCGTTGGTTATCAACCACGCAAGACGCGATTGACCTCGCCACGAAGGCTAATTCCTGCAAGCGAACCCAAGAACACAAGCAAGAACAGGAAGGATACAAATCGAATGCCAAATCACACACAAACGAAGAAAAGGTGAGGTTTCACAAACGCCTATGCAGCAGCCAATCAGTCCGGTGCAAGGGGCGGGATCTAAACACACAAGTGTAGATGCAAACAAAGCAAAACCTAACCCTGAAGGTGGCTGGAGTGAATATATAGGGCGTGGGCAGCCTGAAGAAGGCGAACAGACTCAGTAGAAGGCGAACAGACTCAGACTATGGCCCAACACGGCCCAGTTCTGTCGTGCAGGACTGTTTCAAACACACAGGACGGCTCGAGACTCCAAATGAGGCGGAACCAACAGCAAACGATCCAACTTCTCCTCAGCTTTCCAAAAAGTCCAAGAACGCGCCAATCGGACTTCGTATGAGGAAGTTATGCCCATTTTGGTGCATGGTGGTCGATGTAGTCCGAACCAGCGATTTCTTGACTTCAAATCATACGTGCGACTCCGTCTTCAACTCCAACTCTTCTATTCCATCTCCCATGTTCCTAAGCAAAAAATATCACTAGTATTCAGTAGCATCCTGTCCAAACAAATATTAACATAGTTGCTAAGGAAAGAATTAACCTCATGGTTCAAGCGACTGGCACGGGCGCGTGTGATTGGTCCTTGTAATTGAATTGTAGGTGGAGGCTCCATGTGTATATCATGTGAAGTGATGTCCTCATCATCCTCCCCCTCTTGAATTGGAGTCGTCCTTGACTCAAGCTCATCGTCATCTCCCAAATAGGGCTTTAAATCTAAAATGTTAAATGTGGGACTAACCCCAAAAACTGCAGGCAACTCAAGTTTATAGGCATTATCATTTATCTTCTCAAGCACACGGAAAGGACCATCAGCACGGGGCATCAATTTAGACTTTCTCAAATCAGGAAAATGATCCTTGCGCAAGTGCAACCAAACAAGATCACCCGGTTCAAATGTTATCTCTTTTCTACCCTTACTACCATAAGCACGATATTTCTCATTCATTTTCTCTATGTTTGCTTTAGTAGTTTCATGCATCTTAAGCAATAATTCAGCACGTGTAGTAGCATCAAAATTCAATTTTTCAGATGGTGGCAATGGTAGCAATCAATAGGAGCACGCGGATTAAAGCCATAGACCACTTGGAACGGACTTACCTTAGTAGTGGAGTGTACTGACCTATTATATGCAAACTCAATATGAGGTAGACACTCTTCCCAAAGCTTCAAGTTGGTCTTCAAAACAGCCCTCAACATGGTGGACAATGTGCGGTTGACGACCTCCGTTTGCCCATCCGTTTGGGGGTGACAAGTAGTAGAAAACAGCAGCTTCGTCCCCAACTTATGCCACAACGTCCTCCAAAAATGACTTCAAAATTTTGCATCACGATCTGAAACGATGGTATTGGGAACTCCATGCAAGCGTACGACCTCTCTGAAAAACAAATCAGCAACATTTGTAGCGTCGTCGCTCTTGTGACAAGGTATAAAATGCGCCATTTTAGAGAACCGATCTACCACCACAAAAATACTATCCCTCCCCCTCCTAGTTCTAGGTAATCCTAACACAAAATCCATAGAAATATCCTCCCAAGGTACACTAGGAACGGGCAGAGGCATATAAAGACCATGTGGGTTTAGACGGGACTTAGCTTTATTGCAAGTAGTGCATCGTGCCACATAGCGCTCAACATCTCGTCTCATCCTCGGCCAATAGAAGTGTGTGGACAGCACATCTTCGGTTTTCTTTGATCCGAAATGACCCATCAAACCACCACCGTGTGCTTCCTGCAATAACAACAAGCGAAGAGAGCTAGCCGGCACACATAACTTGTTAGCACGAAAAAGATATCCATTGTTCAGCACATATTTGTTCCAAGCACGGTCATTTGTACAATTTGCAAAAGCATCTTTGAAGTCCAAATCAGTAGCATACATGTCTGTCAATGTTTCTAAACCAAAGATCTTATAATCAAGTTGAGAAAGTAATGTATAACGTCTAGATAAAACATCGGCAATCACATTTTCTTTTCCTTTCTTATGCTTAATGATATATGGAAAAGTCTCAATAAATTCTACCCATTTAGCATGTCGTTTATTCAGATTTACTTGACTACGTATATGCTTCAATGCTTCATGATCCGAATGAATAATAAATTCCTTAGGCAGAAGGTAATGTTGCCAAGTTTCAAGCACACGCACTAAGGCATATAATTCCTTATCATAGGTAGAATAATTCAACTGTGGACCAAGTAATTTCTCACTAAAATATGCCACGGGTTTACCTCCTTGTAGCAGCACACCTCCTATTCCAAAACCACTAGCATCACATTCTAACTCAAAAGACTTACTGAAGTCGGGTAGCTGAAGTAGAGGTGCATGCGTAAGACGATCTTTGAGTGTGGCAAAAGCTTGTTCTTGTGCTGGTTCCCAAGTAAAAGTAACTCTCTTCTTGGTCAACTCAGGTAAAGGACCGGCTATGGTGCTGAAATCTTTCACAAAACGCCGGTAGAAACCTGCAAGACCAAAAAAACTACGTACTGCAAGGTTAGTTTTAGTTGCAAGCATGACACGTCCTTTCAAATTAATAACTTGTGATGAAGAAGGAGAAGCAACTTTATCTTTTTGTTTCCTCGAAAGTGTTTTAGCTACTTGCTGATTTTCAGAAGGTTGTTTGCTCTTTTGTGCGTCCCTAGCATGCTTTTCTTGTTCAAATTTCACAATTTCAGCAGGTGTCATAGGAAGCAATGTAACTTTCTTTCCTTTATACATAAATGTGTACTTATTGCTCCTACCATGGTGTGTAGCATCAGTATCATACTCCCAAGGTCTACCAAGTAATAGAGAACATGCTTGCATTGGTACTACATCAAAATCAACAACTCCGAAGTATGTAACAATGGAAAATTCGATGTGAGCAATTTGTGTTACCTTGACCTTACCGCTATTGTTGAACCATTGCACGTGGTAAGGGTGTGGATGCGCACGTGTGGGAAGTTGAAGCTTCGTTACCATGTCGTGGCTCACCAAATTGTTGCAACTACCACTTTTGATGATGACACGTACACGACGGTCATTGACGAGGAAGAAGGTCTGAAACAGATTATTCCGTTGTGCCTGGTCGTCCTGGTCCATGTGAGTGCTCAAGTCACGTTGTACAATAAGTGATGCCATGTTAGTGAAAAGACAAAACAACAAAGAATAATCCTTGTGTAAAACAGCTAGGTGGGGTGGTGGGTGTGTGGTGGAAGCAATCCGTCAAGCGCCTTACCCACGCTTGCAATTGTTCTTACCACGCCGCAGTGAGGTCACCGGCCTACAGGTGATGAACCAAGTGGAGGGTGGTGTGCAATTGCAAGAAATGAACCTGTCCTGACCAAGAGAAAGGTGTAGCTTGGAAGGCAAAGTGAGTAGCAAGGATTAGCGATAATAATAACAGTTAAACCAAGTTCAATAAGTATTCCCTAGTACTCATCAAAGTTGCTGGCCTTAGTGCTCCCAATGTGAAAATTCAAGCAATAGAGGGAAACTATGTGCCCAAAACTCAAATGGAAGCAATAACAGGCCAAATTCAGCTCTCTCTAGATCGGACAAGGGATCGGACAAGAGATCGGACAAGGGATTGGACAAGCAGAAACTGCCACTGCCTACCACTGATCGGACAAGAGATCGGACAAGAGTTCGGACAAGGGATTGGACAAGCAGAAACTGCCACTGCCTGCCACTGATCGGACAAGAGTTCGGACAAGGGATCGGACAAGCAACTAACAGGACCGCTTCTCTTTTTTTTGCTCTTTTTTTTCACTCTATTTTTTTGAACAAGGATGACCAGAGATGCAACCACAAAAATTGGCACCTGTAACTGAGGTGGGATGTGGTTCACAAAAATTCAACAAGTTCGCTGACCGGCGAGCAAAAACTTTGACTAATTTTTTTCTTTATCTTCCTGATTTTTTTTGGCGATTCTGGTGAGGGCTAACAGGTGTGGTTCACCCCCCCTCTGGTCGCCATTTCCGGTCCAACAATTGGTATCAAAGCAGGTTAAGATCACCAGTTGACGTTAACCGGTTTTGTGATCTACTGGCGACATGGATAGAGGCAGTAAAATTCCTCTGTTCGATGGGACTGATTTTGCATACTGGAAGGTGCGCATGGAGGCTTACTTGTTAAGCCAAGGAAATGCAATTTGGGAGATTGTGGACTCACAATACTCCATCCCTGATACTCGCACCACTCAAACAGAAAAAGATCAGTATAATGCCAACTCCAAGGCTAGGAATATACTGTTCATTGGTTTGAGCCGGAGTGAGTTTGATAGGGTGCAGCACCTTAGGACTGCTAGGGAAATCTGGACAACACTCACTATTTTTCATGAGGGCTCTACACAGATCAAGGTCAGGCGCCAAAGCACATACAATCAACAGTATCAGCTGTTTGTGCAGGCACCTGGTGAATCTATAGATGCCATGTTTTCTCGCTTTGATGCAATAGTGAGTAACTTGCGATCCAACGGGACGCTTGCTTACAATGACCATGATAGGGCTATCAAGCTTCTCTATGCTCTTGACCGTAGCATATGGGAAGTGAAGATATCCAGCATTGAGGAGTCTGCAGGTTATGACACATTGACCTGTGATGAGCTCTTCAGCAAGCTGAAGTCCACAAAGATTGCCAAGGCATCTCTTGCGGTGCACAGAAGCTCTTTGCCACAGCCATTGGCATTGGTTTCTAGCACTAGTCGTGGCACCACTACAGAACCAAGCACATCTGGCACTTGTGTTCTTGCAGATGGTTTTGCTTTGTCCTCCCTGGTCTCCGTCACAAAGGAGCAGGTGGATACTCTAGATGATGATGAGCTTGCTCTCATTGCCCGGAGGTTCACCCGCTTTCACCATGAGAGACGGGATCAGAGGAGAAGTGGTTTTAGTGGTTGTTTTGAGTGTGGCGACACTTCTCACATCAAGGCTAATTGCCCCAAGCTCAAGAAGAGAGATGAGAGTGAGCGCAACAAATACCACAAGAAGGAGAGGAAACCGTTTGTGAAGGGCAAGCGCGGCAAGATGGCTAAGAAAGTAGCCAAGGCCGTTTCCAGAGCATTTGTTGCTGCTCTCAGTGACATCGACACTTCCTCAACTGAGGAGTCGAGCTCCGAGGAGGAGGAGTCCCCAAAGAAGGAGGACAAGAAGGACAAGAAGGGACGAGACTTCACCGGCCTTTGCTTCATGGCCGACAGCGATCACAGCGGCGATGAGCTTGACTCATCTGAGGTACCACTATCATTTGACCAGCTATTAATTAAATTAGATGAGCTGAATGAAGTAGTTCTTGGTCAGGATAGATTACTTGTGTAAGCCGCTAGAGAAAGAAAAGACCTTAGACTTAGGCTAGAAACTGTTTCTACTGATTATGCCATGCTTAAGTCTAAAGTTAATGATGCTGAATGTGATTCTTGTACCACTGTCATGGGTGAGCTTGCTCAGTTGCGTTTTGTACATGCTCAAACTCTTTCTGAGCTTGAGACTGCACAGAAGCAGCTTTTGGAGGTGGATTCTAGACCTCATGATATTATTGAATGCATGAACTGTTCTTTATTACGCGAGAGCATTAATTTACGTGATAAACATGTTCATGATTTAGAGGCTAGATTGGAGAGGGCCGGTAGTTCTAAGGATGTGCAACCTGTTTGTGACACTTGCATTACCCTTAAGGACCAGCTAGGCACTGTTAGAGAGCGAGCTGAGAACCTTATGACTAAAATGAATACCTTCTTTCCGTGGTTAATAAATGCACTGAGGGAAAGGGTAGGATGGATTTGCTCTTGGCCAAGACCAAGTTGCGTGCTGACAGAGCAGGGGTAGCTCTAGGTTTGGGTTTTGAGAGGATACCTTTAGACAGTAAGACCAAAACTGTTTTTACCTCTCCCACTACCCTAGAGAAAGAAAGAGCTCTGTTAGACACCCCATCAGCCAAAAAGCCTACTCGACCACCAAAGAAAACCACACCTCCTGCCAAGAAAAATCCTCCCAAGAAAACCACTCAGCAGAAGCCCAAGGAGCCGGTGAGAGTTGCTCCTATGACCCATGAGAGTGCCCCGAGGAGAGTGTTTCATTGTTCCTATTGTCAGCGGGCGGGTCATTTGGTTGGGTTCTGTTTTCGTCGCATAAAGGATGAGCGACGCTCTCAGGCGATGAGTTACCAGGACATGCATTACCCATCTTTAGGTATGCATGAGTCTGAGTTTTACTATCGTCCTGCTTTTGAGGCTCCTCGTGCTTCTCAGAGAGGTTTTGCTCCTCGAGGTGTTCACCATGTTCCATATGGTGGTAGACCCCGGGCGAGTAACTTTGTACCTCATCAGAGTAGGAGACCTCGACATGTGGTTCGATCACAGCATGTAGGTAGACCTCGCACTTTGCATCATTTCGATTTTCCTGTGCGTAGACCGTCTACTTTTGCTGCGCCTACTACTCGTGTCACTCAGTGCTGGATGCCTCGTCATTTTTTCACTCACCCCAGCACTGAGCGATCGAGACATTCTTATCATGTGTAGGTGACAGATCGAGGCTTGAAGGGCACGTGGATCATGGACTCCGGTTGTTCGCGCCACATGACCGGAGATGCAGCATGGTTCTCTAGCCTCACCACAACCAAGCAAAGGGAACATATCACCTTCGGAAACAATCGAAGGAGTAGAGTGAAAGGTAAAGGTGTGGTAAGAATTAACTCAAATTTCACTCTGAAAGATGTTGCTTTGGTTGAGAATCTGGGATACAATTTGTTGTCTGTATCTCAGTTGCTTGATGAGGGCTTCGAAGTGCGATTTCATCGCGATACTTCGCAAGTGCTCAATTCTGATGGCGTTGTGGTGTGTAAGATCTTTAGAGTAGGGAGAGTTTTTGGAGCTGATTTTTCGGAATCGTCTGGTTCTTCTCATTGTCTTGTTGCACATTCGACTTCTGAGCTTTGGAAGTGGCATAGGAGACTGGGGCACATGAGCTTTGAGTTGCTCGCTCGTCTGAGCAGCCTAGGTCTGTTCCGAGGATTGCCCAAGCTCAAGTTTGAGAAGAATTTAGTTTGCGCTCCTTGTCGACATGGAAAAATGATTGCCGCTTCGCATTCGCCCGTCACCACAGTGATGACTGAACAGCCCGGAGAACTTCTCAACATGGACACTGTAGGTCCTTCTCGGGTTAGTTCTTTAGGCGGCAAGTGGTATGTATTAGTTATTGTCGATGATTTCTCTTGCTACTCCTGGGTCTTCTTTCTTGCCAGCAAGGATGAAGTGTTTTCACACTTTCGGAGCTTGGCTTTGAGACTTTTTACTGAACTCCCTGGTGCATTGAAATTCATTCGAAGTGATAATGGCACTGAGTTCAAAAATAGTCTTTTTGTTGACTTTTGCATGGAGCATGGCATAGAACATCAATTCTCTGCTCCGTGGGTTCCTCAACAGAACGGTGTTGTTGAGAGGAAGAACCTCACTTTGGTTGAGATTGCTAGGACGATGCTTGATGAGCATAGAACTCCTAGAAAATTCTGGGCTGAGGCCATGAACACTGCTTGTTACATCTCTAACCGTATATTCTTGCGCTCAATTTTAAATCTGACATCTTATGAGCTACGTTTTGGGAGACAGCCCAAGGTTACTCATCTTTGAGTTTTTGGCTGTCGCTGCTTTATCCTAAAACATGGTAACTTGGATAAATTTGAGTCGCGATCTTCTGACGGGACCTTTTTGGGTTACACTACACATGGTCATTCTTATCGTGTTTATAACTTGGAGACTAACACTGTCATGGAGTCATGTGATGTGACTTTTGATGAATCAACCCCCTCTGTTAGTTCTTCTTTTGAACAGGCAAATGAACACGACATGGAACAGACCTTATTCGAAGAAGAAGATCCCAGAGAATTCGAGGATGAACCCCTACTACCCTCGACATCGACCCCCAAAGCTGACCCCGCTTCGACTACTTCGGCACGAGGTCCCGAAGCGACTACCTCAACATCGGTCATCTTGGACCACTCCAACGCACAAGTTGAGGGGGAGACTGCATCCCGCCGCGAGACTCCACATCATGTTCAAAGGATGCACCCTCCCGAGCAAATCATTGGTGAGCTTGATCAAAGGGTAACACGTTCTCATGCTCATTTCATTGATTCAGCTTTTGTTGCTTCTTTCGAGCCCTTAGATGTTAGTCATGCACTTTCTGATTCTAGTTGGATCAATGCCATGCATGAAGAGCTTGAAAATTTTGAGAGAAACCAAGTCTGGTCACTAGTTGATCCTCCACCAAATGTTCATTTCATTGGAACAAAATGGATTTTCAAAAACAAACAAGGGGAGGATGGGACTATAGTTAGAAACAAGGCTAGACTTGTAGCTCAGGGCTTTTCTCAACTAGAAGGGATTGATTTTACTGAAACTTTTGCACCTGTTGCTCGCCTTGAGGCCATTAGGATTTTGCTTGCCTTTGCGACATCCCGGGGATTCAAACTCTATCAAATGGATGTCAAAAGTGCTTTTCTTAATGGCTTCATAGGCGAAGATGTTTATGTAAAACAACCCCCTGGTTTTGAAAACCCCAAGTACCCACATAAAGTCCTTAAACTTCATAAGGCTCTTTATGGACTCAAGCAGGCCCCTCGGGCTTGGTATGATAGACTTAAGTCTTTTCTGCTTGAGCGAGGGTATTTGATGGGCTCTGTTGATAAAACACTGTTTACTCTCAAGCATGGCAAAGATTTCCTCCTAGTTCAGATTTATGTGGATGATATCATCTTTGGTGGCTCTCCTCATGCTTTGGTTGCCGAGTTTGCAGATACCATGAGCAGGGAATTTGAAATGTCCATAATGGGTGAACTCACCTTTTTCCTTGGTTTGCAAATCAAGCAAAGCAAACAAGGTACTTTTGTCCACCAGACAAAGTACACCAAGGACCTGCTCAAGAAGTTTGACATGTCCGATGCGAAGCCCCTCGCCACTCCAATGGCTACATCTGTAGCATTGGATCCTGACGAAGATGGAGAAGCCGTAGATCAGAAGGAGTTCCGAAGCATGATCGGCTCCCTCCTCTACTTGACTGCCATGAGGCCGGACATACACTTCGCAGTGTGTCTGTGCGCTCGTTTTCAGGCTTCACCACGAGCTTCGCACCGCCAAGCGGTAAAGCGCATCTTAAGGTATCTCAAACACACCCTCGAATTTGGCATATGGTATTCAGCATCTTCATCTTTATGTCTTCGAGGTTATTCCGATGCGGATTTTGCTGGGTGTAGGATTGATAGGAAGAGTTCCTCTGGTACTTGTCATTTTCTGGGTACTTCCTTGGTTTGCTGGTCTTCCCGCAAACAGTCTAGTGTTGCACAATCGACGGCTGAGGCCGAATATGTTGCTGCAGCTAGCTGTTGCTCTCAGATTTTGTGGATGACTTCCACTTTGCGGGATTTCGGGTTAGATTATAAGAGTGTTCCACTTTTCTGTGATAACACTAGCGCTATTTGTATTGCAAACAACCCGGTTCAGCACTCCAGAACCAAACACATTGATGTGAGATATCATTTTCTCAGAGATCACAATGAGAAGGGTGATATTGAACTTCAATATGTTGATACCCAACACCATCTTGCCGACATTTTCACGAAACCCCTCGATGCTTCTCGATTTGCCTACTTGCGTGGGGAACTTGGTATTTGTCATCCTTACGGCATTTTGTGAGGGGGAGCAGTTTTAGATGGATGTGCATTTGCTAATTGTGTTGAAATTGCATTTACATCTTTTGCATTTATATGCCTGCTTATAATTCATGAAATCATGTCAACTCAGCTCTTTTTAATTTATCTGAAACATTCATGTGCATGATGTTTTCTTTTCAAAATCAAATCGTGCTCACTACTTAGTCTTGAATCTAGCATGTTTAGGCAGGACTGCTTTAGCTATCTTTTATCTACTTGATAGCAAGACACATTTCTTTGGATGCTAAAAATTGCAACTTGAAAAATTGTTCTACATCTTCATGGATGTTCATAAAATGCCAAACAATTGGTTCATTTAGTTAAAATCAAAAATTCCATGATTTGCATGCTTCAAGTGAAAAGATCCATGTGGATTTGTTTGTCGCACTACTCTATTCTAGACTGCTTTCCATTGCACATTGGTCTGAACTGGAATAGTGTCGTGTATGCCAAAATCATTGCTTTAAGCTTCTAATGGCTTTTCTGCCTAGGCTTGGCCTGATTGGAAAGTATAAGGTGGACAAACAAATAACCCCTGGCACTAAGAAAAGAACAACAAATTTCATTGATCATCAAGTTTGCTCCTCATGCTCCATTTGAACTGGACTTGTCTGTCTAGAGTAGAATTGGTCTAGCTCTGCGCAGTCCCTGCTCTTACTTGTCTAGCTTCCTTGACTAAATGGTGATGCTTTTATTTCAAAACTGATCAAATCACATGCTTCATCATGTTTTAGAGATTGTTAATTTGAGCTGAGCCCATGATCATTGGTGTTATTGTTGGCATATTTTTGCTCTATATGTCTCTGCAATTCTGCCCATTTCCAAGCTATGCATCTTTTTCATGCTCCTTGATGCTTGCATTGCCAAAGGGGGAGAGACTTTCTACGTTCTCTGCCGCATGGGGGTATAATTTCCAAAGGGGGAGAATATTTGACATAAAGGGGGAGAAGGTTCTTTGTTGCCAAAGGGAAAATTTAACTCAGGGGGAGTTTTTATCTTGAGATTTGCCGAAGGGGCTTTTACTCTTTTGAGAAAGGGGGAGGATAATTCTTCTGTCAAGTGACATGATTTGGCTCTTTTCTGAGTTTTTATGGTCACTTGTGTGCTGAAAGTTTTTAAATTTTCTTGGATTTAAAGTTGGTTGTCAATGCACTCATCAAGGGGGAGATTGAGAAACCAAGTGTTGGTTTCGGTGTTTGTGATGAGTGATTGACAGGCTTTTAACCTCTGTTCGAAGGGGTACCTCCGGAAGGGGTTCGGAGGTTGTACCTCCGAAGGGTGTTCGGAGGGTCTCGCCAAAGGGTGTTCGGTGGTTGGTTGCTGCAGCTGTTGCAGCGGAGTGTGCGTGTCGGAGGGTTCCGACAGTACACGATGACTGGGTGTGTACTGAAGGCCTCGGTACTTTGGGCGGTACACCGGAGTGTTTGCCGGAGGTTGCTAGCCCGGAGAGGTCTCCGGAGTACTGGACACACTTGTCTGCTTGTTTGTGGTGCCCAGGGACTTCGGAGGCGACGGACAGGTTCGCGGCAGGTGAACCTGGGTCAAGCGGGAGGCTTGATGCCAGGGGAGCGGGGAGCTCCATCACGGTGGCTGTGAAGGGGGTCCGGGTCGGTCCTCGGGTCGAGGCGTCCCAGGTGAAGGCAAAGAGTGCGGCGCGTGGCTCTGGGTGAAGGTACTCCGAGACAAAGTCCTCGGAGGTGAGGCACTTCGAAGGTACTCCAGATGGAGTGACTTCGGAGTTGGATGGATCAAGTCCTCTACGGAGGCAAGGAGTTCGAAGTGTGCTCCGGAGGGAGACATTCGAAGGTGCCCGACGAAGGTCTCAGAAGTTGAGGCGCATCGAAGGCATGGTCCGGGTGAGGCTCGTCGAGGAGTGTGCTCAGGGAGAGACACTGCGACGAAGGGCTCATGGAATGCTTCATGCGGAGGCCTTGGACGAAGGAGGGACTTCGAAGGGTGGTACTCCGAAGGTGGGGCTTCGGAGTGAGGAAGGCTTCGGAGCAAGGCTAGCTCCGGAGCGAGGTTGTCTTGTGGTACTTCGGCCTGCATGGCTTCGGTACACGGACTGACGGAGTTCGAGCTGGGAGTAGCTGCGAAGCCGTGGTGGTCCACTCCGGAGGTGTTGGTGCGAAGGCCCAAGGGCTTTGACGGCTTCGGCTCAAAACCGTCACTGTATCGAAGGTTCACTTCGGTGATGTGAAGGCCATCTGGCTCAAGGCTTCTCACCGAAGCTACCGCACCCCTCGCGTGCGAAGGGGGGCTTCGGAAAGGTCAAAGGCCGCAAGTCTGACAGTGTCTGCTCTGCAAAAAGTTGGCGTTGTCCCATCTGCAAAGGCTGACAGAGAAGCCTCCAATAAAGTTGACTACCTTTTGTACCCCTTAGTTCTGTAGAGACAAAACCAATGTAAACCCTAGGGGTAAAGTAGTCAATTCCTTTGGGTGAACTGTGGGCTATAAATATGGGGGCTCGGTAGGTAACATTTAACACTTTGAGCATTTACTGTTGAGCTCCTGTAGCCACACACTTCGTTGTATTCATCCAGAGTTCAATTTTATTGTGTTCCTTGTTCAAGCGGCGAAGCCCTGCTTCTGTGTGCTTTTTGCTTGAGCTCGCGTTACATACCTCGCTAGTTGTAGTACACCGAAGCCTGTTTAGGCGAAGGATGTTTTGTGCGAAGTGTGTTTTTCAGTGTGCTGTCGCTCTGTGTAACAGGAGGCGAGACCTCGCTGCTTACTAGCGAAGCCCTCATCGAAGCCCGTTTTGCTTCTTGTGTCGAAGCCCCTAGCGAAGTCTATTAGTGTGCGTTTAGACCTTCGTGTATGAAGCCCAGCACCAGTTGCTGCTGCCAAGTACTTGGTCGAAGTCCTCAGTGGGGTGTCCACTCTTGCGAAGGGTGAAGTGCGAAGCCTGCTCGAAGCACCCTGTGTGCGGAGCCTGCACTGACTTAGCAGAGTAGATTTTCGAGGGTTGTTAGTGGAGCGAAGTCTTCTTGGCTTCGAACTTTTGCTCCTGCGTAGCCTGTGTTCGGAGCTATCAAAGCACCTCCGAACCAGACCTCCGAAGGTAGTGTTCGAAGCCTGTTCTGCAGAAGACAGAACTGAAACCGAAGGCTAGTTTTTAGCCCGAAATTTTAAAAGCTCCCATTCACCCCCCCTCTGGTCGCCATTTCCGGTCCAATAGAAGATAACCCATCGGCTTGTACTACAACGGAAATAAATAAAACGTGCCAAATAACAAGTCTATATCATGAAAATCACCACAATAACTAAATCATACCTAACCGAGATAGTATAGTCACAATGATCTTGATAATATATCAAAGAATCGGGCATGCTTTATTTAGATGGACGGTATACAGCATGAAAGAGATACAATAGCAAGGCATGTCGAACTTAAGAGATGAAGCCTCAAACTATCAAACCTAGATCACATCAATCTAAGATATCAAACTAAACTGATGCAGCCTTAGACCTAGCTAATACACCGAGAACAACCGGCGGTCGTACTATTTCAAGTTTCACCTCAAGAGATCAAACTGAATTGATGCAGCCGTGAGGATACTGATCTAATCGATATGAACGTTGGGGGTGACGGGACTCACCTCTTTACCGGAGATCGAAACGATGTAGCCCAGCTCCAACTGTTGAACCTCACCGGAAAAAACCTTGGAGACCAAGGGTGGTGATGTGCCGAGTAGTTGGTTGAAAGAGATGTGTCTTTCTAAGCTAACTAGAGATACAAATTTATAGTCTTGAGACTTGTAACAACATGGACGGGCTTCCTTGAATTTCTTTGACCGGAACTCTTTGACTTCTATTGACCATGCGACGTCTTTAGTGGGCCTGGGCTCAACCAAATCTTGGCATCAACACCACTGCATGAGGCTCTGATGCATTGTCAATGGGACGAAGTAATTCGCATGAATCCAATCATGCCCTATCTATAGACTGTAAGATCATTTTCCCTCTATGACAAAGAAGGTGGTCGGCATGGTTTTGCTTCCAACTATCAACTCTACATTAAGCACCACCATCATTTCTGATGAATTGCCGCTGAAATCCCTCAATACCATATTGGTTTTGATTAGGTCCTCCGGCCCTTTCCCCATCTTTTGAAAGGTGGTATATGGCATCAAGATAACAACTACACCTCCGTCTATCATCATATTGGACATTGGCTTCCCGTTGACCAGGTCTTTGATGTAAAGAGGTCTCAGGTGCCGATCCTCATGGTCTTCTGGCTTGTCGAATATTGCTAGCTATGGGGTCAACACCAGTTGGGCCATTGTATCGATCTGCCCTGCGTTGGCCTTAGGGGTGGCCCGACACTCCGTGGGGAGGAAGAAAACCATGTTTACCCCTTCAGTTGACATGAAAACGTGCCCCCGCACTTGGGTTAGTTTGATGATCCAAAAGTGTGTGGATACTTAGGGACAAGCCTAAGCGTGACACAATACCGACGTTGTGTTCCGACTACCCTTAAAGTGGTAAGCGGGTGGAGTCGTCAGGTAATCAGATCACATAGAAATAATCCAATTAGCCAAAAAGAAATATATTAAACAGAATAAATCAGCAAGCCAAGTGGAGCCTGACTAATCCGAAGTATACAGTGCGAAGGGTATCGCCAAAGGGTACCTTCGACGTCTGATGCGAAGGGTTCCACCGAAGGGTGCATTCGGCGTTCGGATCTCGACGCGACAATCACCTCCGAACAGTAGGGTTCGGCGCGAAGTCTCTGACACGATAAAATAACTCGAACGCAATGCACTGGTGTGACTTCGTCTGACGCAGGGTATGAACGTGGCGAAGCCTGTCGTGACGAAGCCTGTTGTGAAGCGTGCTAGTGCACGGAACTCGGTCAAACCGACAACAGCGTGAGGTCCGACACGGGTAGTCGAAGTAGTATTCCCATCGAAGGGTGTTTCGGCAACCTCCGAAACTAGTCTCCTAGCTCTGAATACCTCCGGCGAAGGGGCTCCGAGCGTGAAAACCTGCAACAAAATAGAAATCAAGTACCAATTCAGCCTGGAGACCGAATTCTGCTAAGTGTTGCATTAGAGGGCGAGGGTAGCAATCTGTTACGCAGATTAGCGGATACTTCACAGGTGAATTAACAAGGTGATAGCAATCTATTATGTTGATTGACGGATACT
Source organism: Zizania palustris (assembly GCA_019279435.1). NCBI lineage: Eukaryota > Viridiplantae > Streptophyta > Magnoliopsida > Poales > Poaceae > Zizania > Zizania palustris. The sequence continues at coordinate 29,108,542 of JAAALK010000289.1, read as the reverse complement.
TCACAGGCGAAGTAACAAGGATTACGACTATTCCGAAGTGGCCGTCGGAGGGCTTCCAGGAAAACCCACGAAGGTTGTAGAAAAGTAAAGGTAAAAGTAAAGGTACGGTTCAAAGCTAGGGCTTTGTGTTGATTTGTGTTGGGGGGGTTAATGAATCGGCCTCACCCCTATATTTATAGGGGCTATACTTCTAATCTCTAAGATTAATCTGTTAAGATTCAGCCTAATCATGTGTAGGGATAAAATTAGCCAGAATCAGACTCAAACTCTACCTCTGGAATCCTGCCCAAAGTGGGCCTTCGGTCAGGCCCGCTGAAGCCTGCTCCTCGGGCCGAAGCTTCGGCAAGGCAGGCCTCCGAAGGCCTTCGGGCCGAAGGTAACAAGCCTGCTAGAAGCTTCCGAAGCCCATAGCTTTAAAGGGCCTTTGGCCCTGTAGGGCTTCGGCCTAGTCCAGGACATGTGTATTTTCGGCCCAAATCACCAAAATTGATCTTTTGACAATCTTAACCATATAATGCCATTTTTTGCTATCAACGCGTGCCCTGCCTTTTAGTGAACTTAAGTGAACTAAAAGCATATCAAGCTAAGGATGATACCTCTCATACTGGTCTTTTGACACTTTCAAGTCGTTTGCCACACACTTGGGAAATACATTTTCAAGTACCTACCATTCAAAGCTCTTCGAAACCGTTCTCCTTGTAGGGATTCTAACACATATGAATTACCTGGAGCAATTTCAGCTATTTTGAAAGGGCCTTCCAAACTAGTTGACCACTTACCAAACTTAGGGCTCTTAGTGCCTAAGGGCAAAATCGTCTTCCAAACCAAGTCACCTACTTGAAACGATTTTGGTTTAACCTTCTTATTGTAGGCTTTAGCTATTCTCCTCTTGTCTATCTCTATAGCTTCAAAATCCCTTAACCTATTATCGATCACTTCTTCCAGATTGTCCTTCAAAAGAGTCTCATACTCATCGACCGATAAGCCATCTTGCTTTAGAACGACCTCTTGTCCATATACTAACTCATATGGACTAACTTTGGAAGCACCGTACTTTGCAATTCTACAAGCCCATAGTGCCTCGGAAAGCACTTCATGCCACCTCTTAGGGAATTCTTTGATTTTCCTCTTAATGAGCTTAATCATAGTTTTATTACTAGACTCGACCTGACCATTGACCTGAGCATAGTACGGTGAAGAGTTTACCAACTTAATACCATAAAGTTCGGCAATGTCTCTCACTTATTTGGAAACAAATGAACTACCTTTATTTGTAGTGAGAGTTTGGGGAATACTGAATCTATGTATAATGTGCTTCAAGATAAAATCTAGTACCTCGTTGTGAGTCATATTCTTGAGAGGCACGGCTTCGGTCCATTTAGTGAAGTAGTCTGTCACCATTAGCATGAACTGATGCCCTGTTGAAGAAGGAGGATAAATCTGGCCGTTGAAGTCTAAACCCCAACCTCGGAACGACCATGGCTTGATAATAAGGTTAAGCAATGAAGCAGGAGCTAACTGAATGTTCCCAAACTTTTGGCATGCTTCACACCCTCTATAATATCTAAAACAATCCTCAGTCATAGTCGGCCAGTAGAAACCTGCTCTTTTAAGCATCCAACTCATTTTTTGGGCCGACTGATGAGTGCCACAAAGCCCTTCATGGAATACTCACCGTAGCTATCTGGGACTATTCATCGTCTAAACACCTTAACAGTACTCCATCAATAGTTCGACGATATAGTACGTCATCTAGCAACAAAAATTTAAATGCTTGTCGCTAAACTTTTCGATCAACCTTTTGACTAGGGTTTCTCAAATACTAAACGATTGGAATTCTCCAACCGCATTTATGGGTCTCTAGAGGGTTTGTTGACTCCTTCCCTAGAGTGATGTCTAAGCTGCTGATTTTGGAGTGCCCCCCAGGCCTTTCCCACTTCTGCCGAAGCCTAACTAGGTTGGTTGTGCGGAGTTGGTCAGGCTGAAGCCTTCTATCAGAGGGCTCTGGCTCCCAAAGACCCCCGATGTCAAGCAGGCTTCGACGCAGGGGCTACGGTGCATAAGATCCTTCGGCAGACGAAGTGCTCCGGCCTGAGGTTCCAGCGTGCGGCACCCTCCGGTGGCCAGAGGGGTCCGACCCGGAGGGTTCGACAAACCTCATGCCTGCCTGAAGCTTCTGGCTTCTGCAGTGAGACCAAGCATCGGCTTTTTCTGTACAAAAAAATTACCTCTCCTGACTTGATAGCCAGACGCTTGCTGAGCCAAATCATTTGCAATGGAATTACCTTCTCTTGACACATGGGAAATTTTGAAGTCATCGAAAGTAGCAACTATGTCTAAGCATTTATCCAAGTAACTATTTAGCAAGACATTAAGACATTGAGCACTCTTAGCTACTTATTGTACTACTAACAGAGAATCACCATGCGCATGAACATGTTTAACACCCATGGATTCTAGCAATTCAAGTCCCAACAATAAGGCCTCATATTCAGCTTGGTTATTAGTAGAGGGAAATTCTAAACGAGCCGAGGTTTCAAAGTGCATTCCACTAGGTGATATGAGAACTACCCTAATACCTTGGCCACTCTTGCAAGCTGAACCATCAAAATAAAGTTTCCATGGTATTACTTCGATTAGAGCAACATTGTCACTCCAACTGACATTTATGAGGTGATCAACTATGAAATTAACGACAATTTGGCCTTTCATACCTCTTAGAGGTTCATAGGCCAAATCATACTCAATCAAAGCGTAAGCCCACTTCCCGATTCTTCCACTTAGAATCGGCTTCTGCAACATGTATTTTATAACATCGGTTTGGCAAGTGAAAATACATGTAGTAGGGAGAAGATAGTGACGTAATTTGGTACATGCGTAGTAAAGTGATAAACATAAGCGCTCCACAAACACGTACCTGGTTTCAGCGTTCAGCAAGCGGCGGCTCAAGAACGTGATGATGTACTCTTTTCCCTCCACTTCCTGGGTTAGAACGACTCCTATCACACTATCTTCGGTGGCAATGTACAGCCGAAACGGAATTCCGGCTTTTGGTGCTCTCACCACGGGTGGCGATGATAAGCACTCTTTAATCTTTTCAAAGGCGCTTTGCTGACTTGCCCCCAAGTGAACTCGATTTCATTTCTTAGTCAGAGTATAGGGACAAAGGCATCAATCTTTCCAGACAAGTTAGATATAAAACAACGTAAATAATTCATCTTGCCTAGCAACTTTTTGACATCCTTCTTGCATGTCGGCGCTGCAAAGTTTCTAATCTTCTCAAGCCTCTTAGGATCAATCTCTATACCTATTTCATGGATCATAAAGCCTAAGAACTTGCCCACCGACATGCCAAAAGTGCATTTGAGCGGATTCATTTTCAAGCCATACTATCACATCCTATCAAAAGAAACTTTCAAATCGGCTAGATGGTTTCCCATAGCGTCCGATTTGACTACAACATCATCTATGTAAACTTCTAACATAACTCCTAACAAGTCATGAAAGATCAAGTTCATAGCACGTTGATATGCAGCGCCAGCATTCTTTAAACCAAAAGTCATAATGACCCACTCGAATAAACCGACAAAACTAGGGCATCGAAAGGTTGTCTTGTAGACGTCCTCTTCGGCCATAAAAATTTGATTGTAACCAGCATTTCCATCAAGAAAACTTAATACCTTATGTCCTGAAGCATCGTTGATTAGCATGTCGGCTATTGGCATTGGATACTCGTCCTTCAGAGTGGCCTTGTTTAGATCCCTGAAATCAATACAAACTCGTATTTTTCCGCTCACCTTCTTTTCTACAGGCACAATGTTAGCGACCAATTTGGCATACCTGGATGGCCTAATAAACTCAACCTTGATTAATCGCTCCACTTCTTCTTTAACTCGGTCATAAATGGCCGAATTAAAGCGACGAGGAGGCTGCTTATAAGGGCTAAATCCGGATTTGATAGGTAGCCGATGCTCCACGAGCCCGCGGCTTAATCCAGGCTTCTCACTATACTCCCACGAGAAATAATCGACGTACGACCGAAGCAACTTTATTACTTTGGCCTTCTCATCAGCCTGTAAATGTTGGTTTAAAAAAGTCGGCCTTGGGAGGCTACCATCGCCTATGTCAATTTCTTCTAAAGGATCGGCTGACGCAAAACCTTGTCCTAATTTCTCTACTTCACTAAAGCATTTGATGGCCTCGGAAATACTATCTTTAGTAGACCGATATTTCTCTACACGACTACTAATTTAGAAACAGCCATGGTACACCAGCTGGCTTTACATACACTGGTATGAAACGTCCTCTGGACACGCTAACAAAGTCGTAATCCGAAAGATCCCTACCCGATAGACATTCTACTTTACTGTGGATGGCATCAATGGACACATCGGCCAATGCTACCTAGGCTGAAGTATCTGTGGGTATGACCTCTACCTCATCGTCATCCCACTGAAATAGGCATTGGTGCAAAGTAGAAGGAATGTAGCAGTTTGTGTGAATCCAATCACGCCCGAGAAGCACACTATAGTTACCTTGCACGTCGACGATGAAGAATGTTGTCGGCAATGTCTTGTTGCCTATTGTCAACTCCATGGAGAGCACGCCTTTGGCCTCAGAACTCTCGTCGTTGAAGCCGTTGAGCATTAAGTTAGTTTTCTTCAGGTCTTCCTCGTCCCTGCCAAGTTTCTTTAATAGCGAGTAAGGCATTAGGTTTACAGTGGCGCCACCATCAACAAGCATCTTGGAGATCGGCTTCCCGTCAATATGACCCCTGATGTACAGAGGCTTTAGATGGTGAGTCATATCCTCGGGTTTTTCAAAAATAGCATTGTGTGGGCTAAGGTTCAACTGAGTGACCTCGGCCTCGTCTTGTAGCAGGGCGAACTCGGCGGGTAGCATGACGACGTTGATATCCATATTGACACGGAAACGTGCCCCCGCACTTGGGTCAGTTCGACGATCCAAAAGTGCACGGATACTTAGGAACAAGCCTAAGCGTGACGTGGCACTGACGTCGTGTTCCGACTACCCTTAGTCGTGATAAAAGGGGGGTGGAGTCTCCAGGCAACCAGATTACACAAAATAATCCAATTAGCCGAAAGAGATAGATTAAACAGAATAAAATCAGCAAACCAGTCGGAGCCCGTCTGGTTTGAAGTCTGGTGCGAAGGGGTCACCGAAGTGTACCTTCCGCGTCTGGTGCGAAGTACTCCGCCGAAGGGTGCTTCGGCATTCGGACTAATCCGACTGAAGATGGACTCCGAACGGATCTAGACGCGATGATCACCTCCAAACAATGGGGTCCAGCGTGAGATCTCCGATACAGCAAACTGCAGAATAATGACGCGAGGGCCACGCATGAGCGCAACCTCTTCCATCACGGAGTATGATCATGGCGAAGCCTGTTGCGATGAAGTATGCTGGCGAAGCCTGTTGTCAGAGCCTGCAGTCCCACCGAAGGGTGTCCTGGTGACCTCCGAAACCGATCTCTCAGCTCTGAATACCTCCGATGAAGTAGCTCCAAACGTGCGAACCTGCAACAAAGATAACTCGAAGTACCAATTCGGCCTGAGAACCGAATTTTGCTAAGTGTTGCACTAGTAGTGAAGGTAGCAATCTGTTATGCAGATTAGCGGATACTTCATAGGCAAAGTAACAAGGCGATAACAGTCTATTACATAGATTAACGGATACTTCACAGGCGAAGTAACAAGGTTTACCACTGTTCCGTAGTGGCCGGCAGAGGCCTTCCAGGCAAACCCACGAAGAGGTACAGGAAAATAAAGGTAAAGTAAATATGATCAAAGCATAGGGCTTTGGTTTGGTTTGAGTTGGGGGGCCTCTACGCTGGCCTCACCTCTCTATTTATAGGGGCTTAATTCCTAATCTAATCTGCTATTAAACTGGCCGGATGGAGATAAGAATTGAGCTAGAATCGCATACAACTCCATCTGTGTCGAAGTGGGCTTCAGCCAGGCCCGTTGAGGCCTGCTCCTCGGGCCAAAGCTTCGGTGGCGTGGGCCTCCGAAGGCTTCCCGGCCGATGATGAGGACATCACTTCACATGATACACACATGGAGCCTCCACCTACAATTCAGCTACAAGGACCAATCACACGCGCCCGTGCCCGTCGCTTGAACCATGAGGTTAATTCTTTCCTTAGCAACTATGTCAATATTTGTTTGGACGGGATGCTACTGAATTCTAGTGATATTTTGTTGCTTAGGAACATGGGAGATGGAATAGAAGAGTTGGAGTTGAAGACGGAGCCGCATGGATGATTTGAAGTCAAGAATTCGCTGGTTCGGACTACATCGACCACCATTCACCAAAATGGTCATAACTTCCTCATACGAAGTCCGATTGGCGCGTTCTTGGACTTTTTGGAAAGCTAAGGAGAAGACGGATCTTTTGCCGTTGGTTTCGTCTCATTAGGAGTCTCGAGTCGAACTGTGTGATTAAAACAGTCCTGCGTGATTGAACTGGGCAGTGTTGGCCCATAATCTGAGTCTGTACATCTTCTAGCCCACAGCCCAAGTCTGTTCACCTTCCACAGGCCGCCGCCCTATATATTCTCACGCCAGCCACTTCTAGGGTTAGGTTTTGCTTTGTTGCATCTACACTGTTGTGTTTAGATCCCGCCTCTTGCACCGGACCGATTGGCTGCTGCATTGGCGTTTGTGAAACCTCACCATTATCCTCGTTTGTCTGTGATTTGGCATTCGATTTGTATCCTTCCTGTTCTTGCTTGTGTTCTTGGGTTCGCTTGCAGGAATTAGCTTTCGTGGCGAGGTCAATCGCGTTCCGCGTGGTTGATAACCAACGAAGACAGTGGTGTAACGATTGCAAGGTTTTGATCCGCCGGACCGGAGCCTTGGATCGCCAACGTCGAGATTCTCCACCAACCCAAGTTTATCCCTTACCTATCGGAAGATCGGGACCAATCCCCCATCAGCTGGTATCAGAGCTCAGATTTCCCGTTAGGTAATCTCGATCTGCTTTTGTTTTACCCAGAGTCCAGAAAACCGCACCAAAAAAAAATTCCCACCGAGAACCCCTTTGTGCCTTGCGATTTTAATTTCAGTTTTAACTTTGTTGAGTTCGTGTTCTTGGTCGAGTCTTGTTGCTGGTTTAGTAATCCCTCTGTGTCGTTTGAGTAGTAGTTGTTCTTGTGTCTCAGAAAAAATTTCCCCACCGAAACCCCCCCTTCCGCAACCCTATTTGTTTTCCACATCTACTCTTTGTGACCCCCCTTCAGTAAAACAGGCATAACTTTTCGCTCGTTTGGCAGAAAAATCTGAAATTTTTTGAGCGTGTTCCTGACCCGATTTGGGTGGGTACACTAACCTGCTATGCTGGTTAGCCCTCACCAAACTCGTCAAAAAAATCAGGAAGATAAAGAAAAAAATTGGACAAAGTTTTTGCTCGCCGGACAGCGAACTTGTTTGAATTTTTGTGAGCCACATCCCACCTCAGTTGTAGGTGCCAATTTTTGTGGTTGTATCTCTTGTTATCCTTGTTTCAAAAAAAATAGAGTGAAAAAAAAAGAAAAAAAATAATAATAAAAAAGAGAAACAGTCCTGTCCAAACTCCTGTCCGAACTCTTGTCCAATCTGAGGTAGTCATTGGCTGTTTGTTGCTTGTCCGATCTCTTGTCCGAACTCCTGTCCGAACTCTTGTCCAATCTGAGGCAGTCATTGGTTGTTTGTTGCTTGTCCAATCTCTTGTCTGAACCTTTGTCCGAACTCTTGTCCGATCCCTTGTCCGATCCGATCAGCAGCAGAAAAAAAAATTTGTACACATACCCTTGTCCGATCACTTGTCCGATCTCTTGTCCGATCTTTTGTCCGATCTGCAGAGAGCTGAATTTGGCCTGTGTTGCTTCCATTTGAGTTTTGGGCACATAGTTTCCCTCTATTGCTTGAATTTTCACCTTGGGAGCACTAAGGCCAGCAACTTTGACGAGTACTAGGGAATACTTATTGAACTTGGTTTAACTGTTATTATTATCGCTAATCCTTGCTACTCACTTTGCCTTCCAAGCTACACCTTTCTCTTGGTCAGGACAGGTTCATTTCTTGCAATTGTACACCACCCTCCACTTGGTTCATCACCTGTAGGCCGGTGACCTCACTGCGGCGTGGTAAGAACACTTGCAAGCGCGGGTAAGGTGCTTGACGGATTGCTTCCACCCCACACCCACCACCCCACCTAGCTGTTTTACATAGGATTATTCTTTGTTGTTTTATCTTTTCACTAACATGGCAGATAACAGCGGCACCCCTCCATCTGATTTTAATGACTGTGTCTCACGGCGTGCTCTACTAGAGTCTCAGCGGCAGACCCAACATTCCATCGAACGTCTCGCGCGTACTGTGGCTGACCTAGTGGACCGAATGACTGCCTTGGAAACACGATTGCCTGCTGCACGAGCCAACGATGAACATGTTGAAGAGGAAGACGATCATATTGAAGAGGAAGACGACCTATCCTATGCCGGAAACAATGCCATTGACCCTGACGAGGCTGCACGTCATCGCTTTCAGTTCAACCGTCAAGGTATGGGCGGCCACCGCAACCGCCCTCCACGAGGTAACAATGACAACCACAGGAACAATGATCCCTACTCTAAGGTAAAATTTTCAGTACCTCCTTTTGCTGGCACCTATGATCCAGATGCATATTTAGATTGGGAGATGTCAGTCGAACAAAAATTTAATGCTCACATGGTTCCTGCTATCCACCGCGTGCGTTTAGCTACTAGTGACTTCACTGGATATGCTCTTCTTTGGTGGACTGAAATAGTTCAGGTTGGAAATGAACCACAAACTTGGGATATGTTAAAACGGCAAATGTGTGGTAGATGGGTCCCTCCTTCATATAAACGTGATTTGAGAAAAAAATTGCAGCGCCTCAACCAAGGAAATAAATCGGTAGAGGAGTATTATCAGGAGTTGCAAATAGGTTGCATGCGTGCTGAAATTGAGGAGGACAATGAGGATAAAATGGCCCGTTTTTATGGTGGTTTAAGACGTAAAATTCAGGATATCATTGATTATAAAGAATACAATACTATCACTCGTCTTTTCCACCTTGCTATGCTTGCAGAAAAAGAATTGCAGGGTCGCCAACAACCACAACGCAGCATGAGGACCAACATTGGTGGTGCTACTTCACGCTCAAGTGGGCAGCAGCAACGACCACCCGCACCCCCTTCTCGACCGGCGGCTACATCAGCACCTTCTACATCTACAGCCCAGGTTGAGAGTTCCAAGACTGTAGCATCCAAGGCGCCAGCCAAGCCCACCTCCTCGGCGGCCTCTACTGCACGTTCTGCAGCGATCCAGTGTCACAGATGAAAAGGACTTGGCCACGTTATGAAGGACTGCCCTAGTCAGCGGGCTTATATTGCTACGGAAGACGGTGGCTACGTAAGTGCTAGTGATGTTGAAGATGAATATGCACTTGCTGCTAACATTGCAGGAGATGATGATACATTCGACGATGACGCTGTTTTTGCGCCGGATACCTATGCCGACCATGAAGCACTTATAGTACAACGTGTTTTAAGCACTCACATGGAGCAGGACGATCGGGCACAACGGAACAATCTGTTTCAGACCTTCTTCCTCGTCAATGACCGCCGTGTACGTGTCATCATCGACAGCGGTAGTTGCAACAATTTGGTGAGCCTCGACATGGTAACGAAGCTTCAACTTCCCACACGTGTGCATCCACACCCTTATCATGTGCAGTGGTTCAACAATAGCGGTAAGGTCAAGGTAACACAAACTGCTCACATCAAATTTGCCATTGGTACATACTTAGGAGTTGCTGATTTTGATGTAGTACCAATGCAAGCATGTTCTCTGTTACTCGGTAGACCTTGGGAGTATGATACTGATGCTACACACCATGGTAGGAGCAATAAGTATACGTTTATGAACAAAGGAAAGAAAGTTACATTGCTTCCTATGACTCCTGCTGAAATTGTAAAATTTGAACAAGAAAAACATGCTAGGGATGCACAAAAGAGCAAACAACCTTCTGAAAATCATCAAGTAGCTAAGACGCTTTTGAGGCAACAGAAAGATAAAATTGCTTCTCCTTCTTCATCACAAGTTATTAATCTGAAAGGACATGCCATGCTTGCAACTAAAACTGACCTTGCTGAAATTTGTGATGATACTCCCTTGCTATACGGCTTGATTTGCACAAACGTGTTGTTTTCACTTGCGAACATTCCTAGCACTGTTCCTGTTGCAGTCACTGACCTTTTGCAGGAGTTTAATGATGTTTTTCCTGCTGAGATACCACCCGGGCTGCCACCGATACGCGGCATCGAGCACCAAATTGATTTGGTTCCGGGAGCGTCTCTTCCTAATCGTGCAGCATACCGTACCAATCCGGAGGAGACAAAAGAAATTGAGCGCCAAGTACAGGACCTTCTTGATCGTGGGTACGTCCGTGAAAGCCTTAGTCCTTGTGCAGTACCCGTTCTTTTGGTACCTAAGAAAGATGGTAGTTGGCGCATGTGTGTTGATTGTCGTGCTATTAATAATATCACCATTCGATATCGACACCCTATTCCTAGATTGGATGACATGCTTGATGAGCTTAGTGGTGCCATTATATTTACTAAGATCGATCTCCGTAGTGGCTACCACCAAATTTGCATGAAACTAGGTGATGAATGGAAAAACTGCTTTTAAAACAAAGTTTGGATTATATGAGTGGCTTGTCATGCCTTTTGGACTTACTAATGCACCTAGTACCTTCATGCGCTTGATGAATGAAGTCCTACGGCACTTTATAGGATGCTTTGTGGTTGTATACTTTGACGATATCTTGGTTTATAGCAAGTCTCTCACTGAACATGTTGAACACCTACGTGCTGTTTTTTTTGCCCTCCGTGAAGCTAGAATGTTTGGTAACCTTGAGAAGTGCACGTTTTGCACGGATCGAGTTGTGTTTCTTGGCTATGTTGTCACTTCACAGGGTATTGAGGTTGACGCGGCAAAGGTAGAAGCAATCAACAGCTGGCCGCAACCCCAAACTATCACACAGGTACGTAGTTTTCTTGGTCTTGCAGGTTTCTACCGGCGTTTTGTGAAAGATTTCAGCACCATAGCCGAACAAAAGATCGGACAAAAGATCGGACAAGAGATCTGCAGAGAGCTAGAGGCTTTCGGATCCCATAGCTCAATGGACTTCGGCCCTGTAGGGCTTCGGACAGACCCTGGACATGTGTATTTTCGGCCCAAATCACCAAAATTGATATTTTGACAACCTAGCCATTAATGCCATTTTTTGCTATCAACACATGCCCCCTGCCTTTTAGTGAACTGAGTGAACTAAAAGCACAATGAGCTGAATACGATACTATCCATATTGACTTTTCAACACTTTTTATGATGTTTGCCACACACTTTGGAAATACCTTTTCAAGTACCTACCATTCAAAGCTCTTCGAAACCGCTCTCCCTTCAGGGATTCCAACACGTATGCATTGCCGGGAGCGATTTCGGCTATCTTAAAAGGACCTTCCCAACTAGGTGACCATTTACTAAACTCGGGACTCTTCGTGCCTAAGGGTAAAATCATTTTCCACACCAAGTGTCCTATTTGAAACGATTTTGGTTTAACCTTTTTATTGTAGGATTTAGCTACTCTCTTCTTGTCTACTTCTATGGCTTCTAAAGCCCTTAGTCTGTTATCGGTCACTTCCTCTAGATTATCCTTCAGAAGAGTTTCATACTCGTCAACTGATAGCCATCTTGCTTTAACACTCTTAAGGAGCCAAGATCTACCTCTACGAGAAGAACAACTTCTTGCCCATATACCAATTCATATGGACTGACTTTGGTAGCACCGTGCTTTGCAATCCTACAAGCCCATAGTGCCTCAGAAAGCACTTCATGCCACCTTTTAGGAAACTCTTCAATCTTCTTCTTAATGAGCTTAATCAAAGTTTTATTACTAGACTCGGCCTGACCATTGGCCTAAGCATAGTAAGGTGAAGAGTTTATCAACTTAATACCATAATATTCGGCGAAGTCTCTCACTTCTCTAGAAACAAATGAACTACATTGATCCGTAGTAAGAGTTTGAGGAATGCCGAATCTATGTATGATGTGCTTCAAAATAAAATCATGTACCTCATTGTGAGTCATGTTCTTGAGAGGTACAGCCTTGGTCCACTTAGTGAAGTAATCTGTCGCAATCAACACGAACCGATGCCCTTTTGAGGAAGGAGGGTGAATCTGGCCGATGAAGTCTAAACCCCAACCTCGAAACGGCCATGGCTTGACAATAGGATTGAGCAATGAGGCAGGAGCTAACTGGATGTTGCCAAACTTCTGACATGCTTCACACCCTCTGTAGTACTTGAAACAATCTTCAGTCATAGTCGGCCAATAAAAACCCGCTCTTTTGAGCATCCAACTCATTTTTTGGGCCGACTGATGAGTGTCGCAAAGCCCTTCATGGACTTCTCCTGTGGCCACCTGAGATTGCTCATGGTCTAAACACTTCAATAGCACTCCGTCGATGGTTCGGCGATACAATGTGTCGTCTATCAACACGAATTAGAACTCTTGTCGCCGAACCTTCTGATCAACCCTTTGGCTAGGGTCTCTCAAATAATGGACGATTAGGACCCTCCAATCGCCCTTACAAGTTTCCGAGGGTCTCGCTGACCCACATTCCGAAGTAATGTCTAAATTACTGACTTCGGGGTGCCCCCCGAGCCATTCCAGCTCCTGCCGAAGCCTGGCCGGGGTGGGCGTTCGGAGTGTGCCGGGCCGAAGCCCTCCGAAGGTTTTGGACTCCGAGGAGCCTTCTCCGTTTGGGAGGCTTCGAACTATGGGCTTCGGCGTGCCAGATCCCTTGGTTGGCAGAGCACTTCGATCCAGGGGCCTCAGTGTGCGGTGGCCTTCGGTGACCCAAGGGGTTCGACCCGGAGCGTGCGCCTGCCCATTGTTACTAGCTTCGGCAGTGAGACCAAGCATCGGCTTCTCCAATACAGAAAATTTTCCTCTCCTAACATGGTAACCAGATGCTTGCTGAGCCAAATCATTTGCGACTGAATTGGCTTCTCTTGATACGTGAGAGATTTTGAAGTCATCGAAAGTGGCAACTATGTCTAGACATTTATCCAAGTAACTATTCAGCAACCGCTAAAACATTGAGCACTCTTAGCTACTTGTTGCACTACTAACAAATAATCACCGTATGCGTGAACATGTCTAGCATCTACAGATTCTAGTATTTCAAGACCTAGCAATAAAGCCTCGTATTCGGCTTGGTTGTTAGTAGAAGAAAATTCTAGTCGGGCCGAAGTTTCAAAGTGCATTCCATTAGGTGATATGAGAACCACTCCAATGCCTTGGCCACTCTTGCAAGCATCGCTCCAGCTAACATATATGTGATGATCAACTATAAAGTTGGCCACGACTTGGCCTTTCATTGCTCTCAGGGGTTCGTAGGCCAAATCATACTCAATCAACGCGTAAGCCCATTTTCCGATTATTCCACTTAGAATCGGCTTCTGTAACATGTGTTTTATAGCATCGGTTTGGCAAACGAAAACACATGTAGTAGGGAGAAGATAATGACGTAATTTAGTGCACGTGTAATAAAGTGATAAACACAATCGTTCCACAAACGCGTACCTGATTTCGATGTCTAGCAGGCGGCGGCTCAAGAATGTGATGATGTACTCCTTCCCTTCTACCTCCTGAGTCAGCATGGCCCCAATCACGCTATCTTCAGTGGCGATGTATAACCAAAACGGAATCCCGGCTTTGGGTGCTCTCACCACAGGCGGTGATGACAAGCACTCCTTGATATTCTCAAAAGCACTTTGCTGGCTTGCCCCCCAAGTGAACTCGGCTTTGTTTTTTAGCCGAAGTGTGGGGACAAAGGCATCAATATTGCCGGACAAGTTGGATATAAAGCGACGCAAATAGTTCATCTTGCCTAGCAATTTTTGTACATCCCTTTTGCACGTCGGCGCTGCAATATTTCTAATCTTCTCAAGTCTCTTAGAATCAATCTCTATGCCTCTCTCGTGAATCATGAAACCTAAGAACTTACCCGCCGACACACCAAAAGCACACTTAAGTGGGTTCATTTTCAACCCATACTGTCGCATCCTATCGAAATCAACCCTCAAATCGGCTAAATGGTTTCCCATAGCATCCGATTTGACTACGACATCATCGATGTAAACTTCTAACATAACTCCTAACAAGTCATGAAAGATCAAGTTCATAGCGCGCTGATATGTGGCGCCAGCATTTTTCAAACCAAAAGTCATGACGACCCACTCAAATAAACTGACAAAACAAGGGCATCAAAAGGCAGTCTTGTAGACATCCTCTTCGGCCATAAAGATTTGATTATAACCAGCATTGCCATCAAGAAAACTTAGTACCTTGTGTCCTGAAGCATCGTTGATCAGCATGTCGGCTATCGGCATTGGATACTCGTCCTTTGGAGTGGCTCTGTTTAGATCCCTGAAATCAATACATACCCGTATCTTGCCGCTCCCTTTCTTCTCTACATCCACAATGTTAGAAACCCACTCCGTGTACCTGCACGGCCTAATAAATTCAGCCTTGAGTAATAGCTCCACTCCTTTAACTCGGTCATAGACGGCTGAATTAAAGCGGCGGGGAGGCTGCTTATAAGGACTAAATCCGGACTTGATGGGCAGTCGATGCTCCACGAGCTCGCGGCTTAGCCCTGGCATCTCGCTATACTCCCATGCGAAACAATCGACATACGACCGAAGTAACTTTATTACTTCAGCCTTTTCATCGGGTTGCAAATGTTGGTTTACAAAAGTCGACCTTGGGATGCTACCATTACCTATGTCAACTTCCTCCAAGGGGTCGGCCGACGCAAAACCCTGTCCTAATTTTTCTACTTTGCTAAAGTCCTCGATGGCTTCGGCAATACCGTCTTTATTAGACCGATATTGCTCCACACGAGACTTTAGCCAATCTAGATTACCCTTGCTAGACATGACTTATTAATACAAAAATAGTCGTGCTACTCCAGCCGGCTTTATAGACACTTGTACAAACCGTCCTCCGGATACACTAACAAAATCGTAATCCGAAAGATTTCTACCTGACAGACATTCTACTTTGTTATGGATGGCGTCAACTGGTACATCGGCCAATGCTACTTGGGCCGAAGTATCCGCGAGAATGACTTCTACCTCATCCCGTCCCACTGTATTAGGCACTGGTGTAGAGTAGAGGGGATGCAACAGTTTGCGTGAATCCAGTCGCGCCCGAGTAGTACGCTATAGTTACCTTGTACGTCGACGACGAAAAATGTTGTTGGCAACATTTTGTTGCCCACCGTCAACTCCATAGAGAGTAATCCCTTGGCCTCAGAGCTCTCGCCATTGAAGCCGTTGATCATCAAGTTGGTCTTCTTCAGGTCATCCTCATCCCTGCCAAGTTTCTTCAACAATGAGTAAGGCATTAAGTTAACAGTGGCGCCGTCGTCGACGAGCATCCAGGAAATCGGCTTTCCATCGATGTGACCCCTGATGTAGAGAGGCTTCAGATGGCGAGCCGAGTCCTCGGGCTTCTCGAAGATGGCGTTGCGCGGGTTGAGGTTCAATTGGGCGACCTCGGCCTCGTCCTGTGGTAGTGCGAACTCGGCAGGCAGCGTGACGATGTTGATGTCCATCACCTAGGGTGCGGGCCCTTCAGAGATGGGCGATTAATCGTTGTCGAGCATGTCATCATCATCATCGCTCAGACTAGGAGCCGGGTTGGTTATCTCAACCAGCTTCTCCCTCCATACCTGTTTTGTAGATTGACGAGGGCGGATTTCTTCAAATATAGCGTCGCGCTCAGCCTCAGCTTCCCTCTCGCGCATCTCATGTGCCCGTGGTCATTGTAGGCGCATCTTCTGTGATTTGGACATGCCTGGAGGTGCCCAAGATGGCTACGGATTGGTGCCGGGTGCGACTGTTCGGCTTCCATTAATTCTGGCCGAAGTGGTACTACGCCCTTCAGCCTTGTGCACCTTGTGTTCGGAGGGGGCTTCGCTGGGAACCCCGACAGATGGACAGGACTCATTCGGCCGACCGAACCAGGCTCCGGCGCAGAGCTCGGCCGAAGCATGAGACTTACCTCTGTCAGACTTCGGTGACAAAGTCTTCGGGATTAGGACTTCCTGAGACCCAACTCTGATGGTTATGGCTTCGGACTCCCTGACCTCGGCCTCCGCGTGCTCGCACCCTTCGGCTTCGCTCTACACGGTCTGATTCGGAGGTACCACGGACAGTATGTGGACGATGCCCCCCTTCGCTGCATCTGTTTGCCCCTGCCATCCATAATACTCCGAAGGACAATAAGGCATAGTGTTAGGTTGCGGAGGATACCCTAGCTCGGATACGTACGGAGCCCACGGGGTCCCCGCCTAGTCATACGGCGGAGGCATCAGCGGCTCTAGTGGCCTCGCCCACTATGAGCCGAACCCGTCACCTGGGGGGGTTCGGCCAAGTCGAAGGTATCTCGGACCACACCAGCAAAGGGTCCTGCCAGGCCGGAGGTATGTTCAGCCAGTGCGGGCCGAAGCCTCCCATCGGAGACATCCAACACGGTGCGTGGTTCGGCCATTGGGGACCAAAGTTACAGTACGGGGGGTTCAGCCATTGCGGCTCGAAACCACCGTGCGGAGTGTCAGGCCATTGTGGCCCGGAGCCATCGTGCGGAGGGCATGCCTGCTTCGGTCCGAAGTCACCCTCCGAAAGCCTCGGGCCCTTCGGTTGTTTTAGCTCCTTAGTGTGTGGACCTGTTTTCTTGGCAGTTCTTCGATGCTTGTTCAACAGCATGTCATACGTTATCTTCGGCCTCTTGTGAGCCTTAGCCGAAGGGGTGTTAATGTTTTGTTTCCACACTCCTACCTCGGGGTTCTTTGGTACGAGCGTGTGAGTGCGTGGCTCTCCAACAATTACATCCTTTCCCTTAGCCGACTCGGCCTGTACCGGCCGAATCAACACCTTCTTTTCACTCAGGTCGACGGCATTGATGGGAAAAGGATCTTTATCCAGCTTCATCTTCAGATTATGATCTATCTTCAATCATCCTTTTTCTATGGCCGATTGTATCTGCCGTCGAAAAACATTGCAATCATTAGTATTATGTGAATGCGAATCATGCCACTTACAGTAGGGATGCTTCTTTAACTCATTGGCAGGTGGAAAGACTTGACCCTTAGGTAACCTGAGAAGCTGACTTTTTAAGAGAAAATCAAATATTTTGTCACATTTAGTTATATCAAACGAGTACTTCACCTCACTAAGCCGATTCTTTGTGGGGGATGGTCATAACTCGGAGCAGGTGACAGGTTTATTTTAAGTGTTCCAAACCCACTCGGCCGCGTACATGTCGGCCGAATCCTCCTCCTCTGACTCCTCCTCATCAGAGCGTTCCATGATGTGGATTTGCGCCCTAGGCTTGCTAAACGTCTTAATAAACTTTTTATCTTTGGCTCGGCCTTCCTGGACCAGAGCCTACTGTAAAACTTGGCTAACTTCTAAAAAGTTTTGGTTATCTAACCTCTCTTTAATTTCGGAACGCAACCCGTTAAAAGCTAGTTCCGCCAAGTCCCTTTCTGAAATATTAAGGCTAAAACATCGGTTTCTAGTATCCCTAAAACGCTTGATGTACTCAGAGGCGCTCTCACTAGATTTCTGTTTAATCGATGTCAGATGCGAAAGCCTAAGTTCTGTCTCACCTGTGTAGAAATAATCATGGAATTTCCGTTCTAAATCGTCCCACGTTTGGACGGAGTTCGGCGGGAGCGCCGAAAACCAAGTGAAAGCGGTGACAGATAGCGAGAGAGAAAATAGTCTAATCTTTAGAGCATCTATCCCGCTAACTTCTCCACAATGCGCCAAAAATTGACTAACATGCTCTAGTGTAGTCTTGCTACCCTCGCCATCAAATTTAGTGAATTCAGGGATTCTATAGCCGCGGGGGTAGGGTACTGTATCAAGGTGGTCGGGGTATGGTTTATGGTAAACCCTAACCCGTCCCTTGGGCACGAAGCTGGTGCACTCCCTAAATAGTGCGCGGACCCGCTCTTCTATGTCATCTTGGCATGTTGCTTGTGCGCGCCTCTCATGCGGGGGCGCGACACGCGGTGGGATATCGGCGTGTCGGCCATAGGCCTCTTCCCTACGCGCTATCAGTATGACGTGTTCATGTCTGGGTGCCAGCGGGTGTGGTGCGGGCAGCGCAGGTACTGGCGCAGGTGGTGGTGCATGGTACGCAGTGTTGTTTTGACTGTAGGTGTAATGATTAGTCTCGGCCATAAGTGTTGAGGCCGGAGACATGACTGCGCCAGTGCCGTCGTTAGTTCTACCGTACACGTGGTTTGCCGGAGGTGCACTAGCAATAGGAACCGGGGGTACGGCCTCAGTAAAGCCGAACCTCCTAAGAGTTGCCTTTACTTGGGAGCTGACTGCCGAATCTAAACGGTTGGCTAGTGAAGCGCTAACGGCTTGATCTACTGATGCGGCTATTTTTTGCTCAATTTCTAAAGAAGATAAACGAGGCGATACAGGTGTTACCTGGACCTGAGCGAGGTCGGGGGTGACGATGTTGTGCTTGATGAAGCCTGCGCGTGTCTTGACGTAGCCTCCAAGCATCATGACTTGGAGTGCTTTTAATTTTGCCTCGATCTCTGCTCGGTCTTCTCTAGGGATATCTTCAAGTGTAGGTGTCAAGATGTTGCAGTTGTCGATATCCACGCCTCCTATTGTGTCCATCGGTGGTGTAGCTGTACTAGTCGATGTAGATGTACTTGTCATGTTGGCGTAGCCTTCCATAGCGGAGTCACCAAAAAGTGTGTTGACACGGAGACGTGCCCCCGCACTTGGGTCAGTTCGATGATCCAAAAGTGCACGGATACTTAGGAACAAGCCTAAGCGTGACGTGGCACCGACGTCGCGTTCCGACTACCCTTAGTCGTGATAAGGGGGGTGGAGTCGCCACGCAACCAGATTACACAAAATAATCCAATTAGCCGAAAGAGATAGATTAAACAGAATAAAATCAGCAAACCAGTCGGAGCCCGTCTGGTTCGAAGTCTGATGCGAAGGGGTCACCGAAGTGTACCTTCGGCGTCTGGTGCGAAGTACTCCGCCGAAGGGTGCTTCGGCGTTCAGACTAATCTGTCGCGCCCCGATTTAATAAATCAGGACTTTATTGAAATTCCATAGAAAATCAATAAAACAAGACGTTCATCATGCGACCACGTACAATACGGACAATCATTCACGGTTCGTAGACCGCATTAATACAAAAGTGAATAAAGGTGAAGAGAAACTAATAAAATAAGGGTCCTAGATGAACGCCTTCTTCCAGTCTCGCCTTGACTGGGTCGCTACTCCAGACCTTCATCCTCCTCGTAGTAGACTGGCTCTGGTGTTGTAAGTCAACGGGGTGAGTACAGATGTACTCAGCAAGCCACCGAATGCAAATATAATGCAAGATAATAACAAGGGGGGTATTGGCTAATTTTGCGGAAGCAGCATAATTGTAAAGCTTTCAATGTGAGCAATTTATTAGTACGGAAAAATAAACATGTGCATGTGTATCATCATCTTCTAACTCGAGGGGTACAGTCAGCCCCACCTCGCTCAACAGTCCTTACGTGCCATGAATAACTTGAACATTCAAACAATTGTAAACTAACTGCGAGTAGTCACACAACCCGCCCTTGACCGTGGGCTCGGCTTTTCGAAAAGATTGAATTACTCTGATCAGAGATGTACCACTGTACCCACAAGGCACGCACTCATCACCTACACCGAAGTGTAACGAGATGACCCATCACACGGGAACTCGTGCCAAAACCTTCCATATAGTCCTCCCCGACCCAATAGCACCCTCTTATGGGTTTCATATGGTGTCCCGACGCATCGGAGCCCCACCATACCCCCCCTTGAGCCTCGTCGGTACAAGTCGCCTGCAGGCTAGCCCCTTGCCCCCTCCTCTATGGTGCATCGAGCCGGAGTATTCCATACTTCCAGTTAGGACTTACCCATTAGACTTGTGGTTGGTACGGAAGTGCTTTGCAACAGATCCCGCAGACCGGTCCTTATAGTGCCCCGGGTGCGACAAACCAGTGCCCGAGCTTGCACCCGGAACCCACCATACTTATAACCTAGCCAACTCCAACAGAGTCCAGAGATGAGAATAACAGGGAAATTCATATACAGAATCCAGCTATCTACGACTCGGTTTTTTTTTAACCTATAGCAGTTGTGCCGGTACATTGGGCACTAGCTAATATATTTATAGTAGAGTGACAAGGAGTTAAGGCTCAATAAGCATGGCTTGGGTTTGCACACAAGGACAGGGATCTAATAAATATAAGTGTAAGGCTTGAATATTTGACTAATGCAATATTAACCTATGGGTTATAGCGATAATCTATTGAAACATGGGCTCAATTATGATCAACTGTTTCCACAGAGATGGTCGATGACTTGCCTTGATCAGCAAAGGGGGATGGAGGAACCTCGGGGTAGAACTCCTGCTCCTCGACGAACTCGTAGTCTTCTCGATACGGAAAAATAAACAATACATTCACATTCAATAAAACAGATAAAATCCACCAAATAAAGGAACATACATAGTTGTGGGTGTTTTATGTGAAATAACATTTTAATATTCTGAGTTTATGCTTAAAACAGTGAAGTTTAACCTTTTGGATTTTTCCTATTTTATTTTCAGTGTTATTAATTTTAATCCTAAGAAATTTTATTCATTTATTTATTAATAATATTTTGGGTAACAGAGACATACTGTTTTTATGGCATTAATGTGTAGAGAATATTATTCTGGATTTAACAAAATTTGAATGGTGAAATTTGGAGTTGAAATGTGCAAGATATGAATTTTCAAAGTTTAAATCAATTTTCTGGATTTTATTTAAACTAAAAACAGTCCCTGGTCCACGGTGAACCAGGCTCACCGTGAACCCGTGACTATGCGCGTGGACCGATCGGATCTGGACCGTTGGATCTGGATCTAGCGGCCAGATGCGAGGCGGGGGGTTTTAATGAGATTGAACGGCCCAGATTAAAACGTGGCGAAGGGGTATACGTGGACGCACGAGATCAAGTCAAGATTTTAAATAACGATCAACGGCCAGGATCAGAGGATACCGGTTTGACCAGATCTACGGGTGAGATTAAATCCCGAAGGGTTTTAATCTGTGCCCTTCGCTCGCGATCGTGCGGCCAGGATCAAATCCGGCACGGCACGCTCGTAAGGGGGCCTCGCACCCTTCGTCTCCGGCGACGACGGGCTCGGGTGCGGCCATGGTGGCGACGGCGAGGGCCTAGGGGCCTAGCTAGGGCTAAAAATGGAACGCGGGGAGTAAGGGGGTCACGAAGATACCTTCGGTGGCGACGATGGGTGGCCGACGGCGACGGCGGCGAGGGTAGACGGCGAAGATGGTTCGGGAGCTCGACGGCGACGGTGATCCGGCGGGTTCCAAGACCAACGGAGGGGTGGCCGAGGGCAGGTGGGCTCTGGTGATCACAACGGTGGCGACGGCTAGGGCGGTGGAGGCCGGGATCGACGGCGATGGCTCGCCGGAGACGAGGCAGAGCCGAAGGTCGAAAAGGTGATGGTGGCGCTCTGTTTTCGCACGAGGAAGGCGGTGTGAGTGTGGGCTGAGGGCGGTGGCCGTGGGCGGGTTTTATAGGGGGTCGCCGGCGTCCATAAGGCAAGGAACCGAAAGGTTCCCGAGAGCTCCGGCGAGGGTTACCAAAAGCTTCGGGAAGCTTTCTATAAGCGCGAAAACGCGTCGGCCGTAGATGGAAGGGGAGCGGTGGCGACCAGGGAAGGTGATCGGAGGGAGATCCGAGGCGATCCGGTGGCCGGCGGCGAGGAAACAGAAGGGGATCGCCGGGGAAGGAAGGGGAGCGATCCCCTTCCATCGGAGACGAAGGTCCTGACAGGTGGCCCCCACCTGTCAGCGACCGAACCAGAAAAGGAAGGGCCGACAGGCGGGCCACGGCTGTCAGTGGGCGAACGTGAGCGCACAGTGGCTGACGCGTGGGGCCAGGTGGGCGTGGGCGGGAGAGGGAGACGGGGGAATGCACCGACAGGCCGGTCCCACCGGTCAGTGGCTCATGGTTGGGCTGGGCCGGGCTGAGGGAGGTTTCGGGGTTGAGGCCCATTAAGGATTTAAAATTGATTTCTGATTTAAAATAATTCCAGAAAATCGAATATTTGATTAAGGGTTGAATCACTGTTGATAAAAATTTGTAAAAATTCCTAAAATTATAGTTTGGTCTCTAGTTCATCTCATAAAATTTTCAGGTCCAAATTTTTAGTATTTCTCCCTGTTTGGCTTTATTTGGGCTCTTTGGTGATTTTTCCTTTAATAATAAATCCAGAGATAATTTAAATAATATTTTTCTTTTATTTTAATCCTTTTTAATTTCTGGGGTGTTACATAATCCAAGCGAAGATGGACTCCGAATGGATCTAGACGCAATGATCACCTCCGAACAACGGGGTCCGGCGTGAGATCTCCGATACAGCAAACTGCAGAATAATGACGCGAGGGCCACGCGCGAGCACAACTTCATCTGGCGCGGAGTATGATCGTGGCGAAGCCCGTTGCGACGAAGTATGCTGGCGAAGCCTGTTGTCGGAGCCTACAGTCCCGCCGAAAGGTGTCCTGGTGACCTCCGAAACCGATCTCTCATCTCCGAATACCTCCGACGAAGTAGCTCCGAACGTGCGAACCTGCAACAAAGATAACTCGAAGTACCAATTCGGCGTGAGGACCGAATTTTGCTAACTGTTGCACTAGAAGGAAGGTAGCAATCTGTTACGCAGATTAGCGGATACTTCACAGGCGAAGTAACAAGGCGGTAGCAATTTATTACGTAGATTAACGGATCCTTCATAGGCGAAGTAACAAGGGTTACCACTGTTCCGTAGTGGCCGGCGGAGGGCTTCCAGGCAAACCCACAAAGAGGTACAGGATAATAAAGGTAAAGTAAATACGATCAAAGCATAGGTCTTTGGTTTGGTTTGTGTTCGGGGGGGCTCTACGCTGGCCTCGCCTCTCTATTTATAGGGGCTTAATTCCTAATCTAATCTGTTATTAAACTGGTCGGATGGAGATAAGAATTGAGCTATAATCGCATACAACTCCATCTCTGCCGAAGTGGGCTTCGGCCAGGCCCGTCGAGGCCTGCTCCTCGGGCCGAAGCTTTGGTGGCGTGGGCCTCCGAAGGCTTCCCGGCCGAAGCCCATGGGCTGGCTAGAGGCTTTTGGAGCCCATATCTCAATGGACTTTGGCCCTGTAGGGCTTCGGACAGACCCTAGACATGTGTATTTTCGGCTCAAATCACCAAAATTGATATTTTGACAACCTAGCCATTAATGCCATTTTTTGTTATTAACAATCCATCGCCTGAGGTGCGGGTCACTCAAGACGGACGAGTAGTCGTCATCGAGCATGTCATTGTCGTCATCACTCGGGCTAGGGGTCAGTTGGTTATCTCAACTGGCTTGGCCCTCCATACTTGTCTCATCCTTGGCTTTCTTCTTGTGCATCTCCTGTGCCCGTAGGCATTGCAGACGCCTTTTCTGTGATTTGGACATACCTAGAGGTGCCCAAGATGGCAGTGGCTTGGTACCAGGTGTCACCGCCTTGTTCCTGTTAGTTTTGGCCGAAGGGGTACTACCCAGCTCGACCTCGCATGTTTCACAATCGGAGGGGACTTCGCTGCGGACCCTGTGAATCGCACAGGCCTCGTTCGGCCAGTCAGACCAAGCTCCAGTGCTGGCTTCGGCTAGAGAAGGGGACTTACCTCTATCAGGCTTCGGCGAAGGGGCCTTCGGGATTGGGAATTCCTGAGACCCTATTCTGACTATGATAGCTTTGGACTCCCTGTCCTTTGCCTCTTTGCATTCATATCCCTTGGCTTCGTCCTGCACGAGTCGATTCGGTTGTACTACGGACAACCTGTGGACGATGCCCCCCTCCACTGCGTCTGTTTGTCCCTGCTAGTTATAATACTCTGAAGGAAAACAAGGGACAGTGTTATGTCGCGGAGGGTGCTCTGATTGTGATACGTACGGAGCCCATGGGGTCCCCACCCAGTTTTATGGCAGGGGCATCGGTGGCTCGAGCGGCTTCGCCCACTGTGAGCCGAACCCATTACCCGAAGGGGGGTTCGGCCAGGTCGACGGTATTTCTGACCATATCAGCGAGGGGCCCTGCCAGGCCGGAGGTACGTTCAGCCATTGCGGGCCAAAGCCCCCCACCGAAAGGGCTCGTCCAGAGCAGAGCTGGGTTTGGCCATTGGGGTCCGAACTCGTTCTGCATGGAGCTCGTCCACTGGGGTCCGAGGCCACTATACAGAGGGTTCGGGCATTGAGGTCCAAAGCCACTGTAGGGGGTGTTGGGCCACTGTGGCCTGAAGTCATCATGTGGGGGGTTCGGCCACTATGGAACGAAGCCACCATGTGGAGGGTTCGGTCACTGTTGTACAAGGCAACCATGCGGAGGGTTCAGCCATTGTGGTCCAAAGCCACCCTCCGACTGCTATGGTCCCTTTGGTTGACTTATCCTTTTGGCGCGGGGGGCCTATTTACTTAGCTTTTCTTTGGTGCTTTCTTAACAACATCTGATATGTTATCTTTGGCTTTTTGCGAGCCTTAGCCGAAGGAGGCGTGTTAACATTCTGTTTCCACACTCCTATTTCAGGGTTCTTCGGTACGAGTGTGTGTGTTCGTGATTCTCCAATAACGACCGCTTTCCCTTTAGTCGACTCGACCTACTCTGGCCGAATCAGCACTCTCTTTTCGTCGAGATCGACAGTGTTCACAGGAAAGGGGTCTTTGTCCAGCTTCATCTTTGGACTAGGGTCTATCTTCAATCGTCCTTCCTCTATGGACAATTGAACCTGTCGATGAAAAACATTGCAGTCATTAGTATAATGCGAATGCGAATCATGCCACTTAAAGTATGGGTGTTTCTTTAGTTCATCGGCAGATGGAATGACTTGGCCTTTAGGCAACCTGAGAAGCTGGTTCTTCAAAAGGAAGTCAAATATTTTATCACACTTGGTTGTATCAAACGAGTACTTGACTTTGCTAGGCCGATTCTTGGTGGGAGACGGCTGTAACTCGGAGCAAGTAATAGGTTTGCTCTTAGCATTCCAAACCCATTCGACCGCGTACATGTCGGCTGAATCTTCTTCCTCCACTGATTCTTTCCTTATTAGAGTGTTCCATGACATGGACTTCAGCCATAGGCTTGTTAAACGTCTTAATAAACTTCTTATCCTTGGCCTGGCCTTCCTAGATCAGAGCATGTTGCAAGACCTGGCTAACCTCTAAAAAGTGCTGGTTGTCTAGTATTTCTTTAATTTCAGAGCGTAACCCACTAAAAGCTAGATCCACCAAATCCCTTTCTGAAATATTAAGACTAAAATTCCGGTATCTGGTATCTCGAAAATGCTTGATATACTTGGAGACGCTCTCGCTAGATTTCTGTCTAACCGATGTCAAGTGTGAAAGCCTATGTTCTGTTTCACCTGTGCATAAGTAGTCATGGAATTTTTGTTCTAATTCAACCCATGTTTGGATAGAGTTCGGCGGGAGCGCCGAAAACCAAGTGAAAGTGGTGCTAGATAGTGAGAGAGAGAATAATCTAAGCTTTAAAGCGTCCGACCCACTAGCTTCTCCACACTGTGCTAAAAACTGACTAACATGCTCTAGTGTGGTTTTGTTACCCTCACCGTCGAACTTGGTGAATTCAGGGACTCTATAGCCACGAGGGTAAGGTATCGTGTCGAAATGATCGGGGTATGGCTTCCAGTAAACCCTAGCCCGACCCCTAGGTACGAAGCCGGTGCACTCCCTAAATAGAGTGCGGATCCGCTCCTCAATGTCATCCTGGGCCACTGCCTGCGCGCATCTCTAATGCGGGGGCGCGACACATGGTGGTATGTCGGCGTGTCGGCCACGGGGTTCTTCCTCATGCACTAGCTCGGGACGTACAACGTGTTCGGGCCTATGCGCTTGTGCATGCGGTGCGAGCAGCGTGGGCAAAACAGGCGCCGGTGTAGGTGGAGGCGGTGTCAGGTGAGCAGTGCTAGTTTGGCCATAAGCATAATGGTTGGTCTCAGCCATGGATATCGAGGCCAGAGACGTAATGGCTTTGCCAGTACTACCGTCGGTTCTGCTGTAAATTTGATTTATCGGAGGTATGCTAGCAATAGGAGCTGGAGGTACGGCCTCGGAAAAGCTGAACCTTCTAAGTGTTGCCTCTACTTGAGAGCTAACTGCTGAATCTAAACGGTTGGCTAGCAAAGCACTAATGGCTTGGTCTACTGATGCGGCTATCTTTTGATCAATCTCTAAAGAAGATAAACGAGGCGATACTGGAGTTACCTAGATCCGAGCGAGGTCGGGGATGTTAACGTCGCACTTGATGAAGCCTGCATGTGTTTTGACGTAGCTCCCAAGCATGAGGTCCTAGAGTGCCTTCATTTTTGCCTCAATCTCTGCTTGGTCTTCTGCGGGAATATCTTCAAGGGTAGCCGTCATGATGTTGTGGTTGTCGATATCCACGCCTCCCATGGGATCCATCGGTGGTGTAGACGTAGTAGTCGTTGTAGACGTACCGGTGGCCGATGTAGATGTACTTGTCATGTTGACATAGCCTTCCCCAGCGGAGTCACCAAAAAGTGTGTTGACACAAAAACGTGCCCCCACACTTGGGTCAGTTCGATGATCCAAAAGTGTGTGGATACTTAATGACAAGCCTAAGTGTGACACAACACCGATGTCACGTACCGACTATCCTTAACCGTGGTAAGGGGTGGAGTCGCCAGGTAATCAGATCACACAGAAATAATCCAATTAGCCGAAAAGAAATATATTAAACAGAATAAATTAGCAAGCCGAGCGGAGCCTGACTGATCCAAAGTATACAGTGCGAAGGGTATCACCGAAGGGTACCTTTAGCGTATGATACGAAGGGTCCCGCCGCAGGGTGCCTTCGGCATTTGGACTAATCTAGTTGAAGGTAGGCTCCTAAATAGATCTTGACGTGACAATCACCTCCGAACAGCGGTGTTCGGTGCGAAGTCTCTGACACGATAAAATAACTCGAACGCAACGCACTGGCGTGAATTCGTCTGACGCGGGGTACGAACGTGGCGAAGCCTTCGTGACGAAGCCTGTTGCGAAGCGTGCTGGTGCGCGAAACTCGGTCAAACCGACAACAGTGTGACGGTCCGGCACAGGTAGTCAAAGCAGTATTCCCACCGAAGGGTGTTCTGGCAGCCTCCAAAACCAGTCTCCTAGCTCCGAATACCTCCGGCAAAGGGGCTCTGAGCGTGAAAACCTGCAACAGAATAGAAATCAAGTACCAATTCGGCCTGGAGACCGAATTCTGCTAAGTGTTGCACTAGAGGGCGAGAGTAGCAATCTATTATGCAGATTAGCGGATACTTCACAGGCGAAGTAACAAGGTGATAGCAATCTCTTATGTAGATTAACGGATACTTCTCAAGCGAAGTAACAAGGATTACCACTGTTCCGAAGTGGCTTTCGGAGGGATTCCAGGCAAACCCACGAAGGTTGCAGAAAAGTAAAGGTAAAAGTAAAGGTATGGTTCAAAGCTAGGTCTTTGTGTTGATTTGTGTTGGGAGGGTTAATGAACCAGCCTCACCCCTATATTTATAGGGTCTAGACTTCTAATCTCTAATATTAATCTGTTAAGATTCGGCCTAATCATGCGTAGGGATAAAATTAGCTAGAATCAGACTCAAACTCTACCTCTGAAATCCTGCCCGAAGTGGGCCTTTGGCCAGGCCCGCCGAAGCATGCTCCTCGGGCCGAAGATTTGGCGAGGCGGGCCTCCGAAGGCCTTCAGGCCGAATGTAACAGGCCTACTAGAAGCTTCCGAAGCCCGCATATTTAATGGGCCTTCGGCCCTGTAGGGCTTCGACCCAGTCCTAAACATGTGTATTTTCGGCCCAAATCACCAAAATTGATCTTTTGACAATCTTAACCATATAATGCCATTTTTGCTATCAACACCTTCATCTTTCTTGTCGACGTGATCGGCATTGTCTTTCATTTGCTATTCACTTTTAATCCTTTGGGGCCGATCAATCTCGTTCTCGTGGCTTTGCACCTTTAGTTCTCTCTATCGCAGCCATTGTACTCTCCTCTTCTAATTCTTTGTGAAGACCCCACTAGGGCACCACTGTGGCTTTCTTGAGGTGATGCTACCATCGGTCAATTGACCATTTTCCTTGGTATTGATGGGTCCAAGCCTTTCAAGTATAGACACCCTTGGCGGCGATAACCTCCGATGAGTAGCTAACCTCTCCTGATTGTGTGACCTCGTCCTATCAGTGTGTGGATCATGGACGCCCTGCCACCTATCTTCGTTGGCACACTTAGGACAGTCACCCATCGATGGCAGACGGAGCCCTTCGTTCCAGCAAAATCCGAAGAACTCACAATTCCAATGGGGGTTGAATCGTGAGTAATCATGATCGTCCTCGCTGTCCATCCATTCCCTTGACTTTCGCTCATATTTTCTAATCAGGCCCGAGGAAGTGACGCTACTGCTAGCTCACCTGCTCTTCTTCGAGTACCAGTCATCAACGTGTTGTGCATGCACCATGTTGACTGGGAAAGGGTGGTCGTCGATGTTCATCGGCTTCTTCCCCTCATCGAACTTGATTCGACCTTGCTCCACGGCTGATTGGATCTGCTATCTAAACACCTTGCATTCGTTAGTGTGGTGAGAGACGGAGAGATGCGCCACTTATAGTATTTTTTTCTTCTTCAATTCATTGACGGGTGGTATCACGTGGTTAGGTGGCACCTGGATCTGCTTTTCTTTGAGAAATAGATCGAAAATCCTATCGGTCTTGATGATGTCGAAATCATACTTCTCTTCTTTGTCAGCTAGCTTCACCCACAGACACATGATCTACTTCTTGTTTTTGGTCCATTCGGCCAAGCCGACCTCCACATCGAACCCACTGTCCTCATCGGAGTCCGAATGGGATGTGTGAGCATACGCCGATACCCGTTGTACCAGGTGTGAGAGGCTCTCGAACTCTTGTGATGAAAACCTTTCCTTTATCTGATTCAGGAGCCCTTGGAATGCTAAATCGGCTAGCTGCGCGTCGCTGAGGTTTAGGTTGTAGCACTGGCTTCTCACATCATGTAATCTTTGCGCATAATCTTACACCGACTCGTCCATATTTTGCTTTACTACCGTCAAGTCAATGAGCTTTATCTCATGTATGCGGACAAAGAAATACTTGTGAAACTTCTTCTCTAGGTCTGCACATCCTTTGACAGAGTTCACCGGCAATGATGAGAACTAGACGAAGGTTGTGCGACCTAGGTTCCTTGGCTTACGCAATGCACAACTATTATCACAATAGAGGTTCCATTTAGGAAAGTCGTCTTGACATCCATTTGTCATATCTCATAATCATAAAATGCGACAATAGCTAGGATGATCCAAATAGACTTAAGTATAGCGACGGGCGAAAACATTTCATCATAATCAACACCTTGAATCTGTTTGAAACCTTTCGCAACAAATTGTGCCTTATAGATGTGAACATTTCCATCAACGTCTATCTTTTTCTTGAAGATCCATTTACACTCAATAGTTTTTACACCATCGGGTGGATCAACCAAGTTCCAAACTTGGGATACACTCATGGACTCCAACTCGGATCCAATGGCTCCAAGCTATTTCTTAGAGTCTGGTCTCATCACTACTTCTGCATAGGTCTTCGGCTCGTCGTTGTCCAACAACAACACATCGCGATGTCCAGTAGTTAAGAACATGTACCTCTCTAGTGCATGGACTGCTCTCCCAGACCTTCGTGGGGCTGGCACATCCATAACAGGATCAGCAACATCTTGCATCTCTTGCTCTGGTTCAATAGGATCTGGAACACTTTCCAGTGGCTCTCAAACCTTTTCAAGATGCACAATCCTCCCACTAACTTCTTTTGAGAGAAAATATTTCTCAAGGAACACACCATTTTGAGTGACAAACACTTTGCCCTCCTCTCTATTATAGAAATAGGATTCTTTGGTTTCCCTACGATACCCCCACAAAGAAGCACTTGTCAGACTTAGGACTGAGCTTGTAAGACGTCATACGTTTGTCATACGCCTCACATCCCCAAATCTTTAGAAAAGACAAACTGGGACATCTCCCAGACCACATCTTATATGGCGTCTTCTCTACTGACTTAGATGGAACTCTATTAATCGTGAAATATGTGGTTTCTAGAGCGTCACCCCAAAAGGATAATGGAAGATCAATGTGACTCATCATGGACTGCACCATGTCCAACAAAGTGTGGTTTCTCTGCTCGGACACCCATTCCATTGGGGCATGCTGGGTGGAGTCAGCTGTGGAACAATTCCACACTGCTTCAGATGATCACTAAACTCATGGCTCAGATATTCACCCCCATGATCTGATCATAGAAATTTGATTGTCTTTCCCATATGATTTTGTACCTCATTCTAGAACTCCTTGAACTTTTCGAATGATTCCCACTTATGCCGCATCAAGTAGACATAGCCATATCTACCAAAGTCATCGGTAAAAGTAATAAAGTACTGAAACCATTTTCCAGTTGTGTGACTCATTCAACCACACACATCAGTATGTACTATGGCCAAAAGCTCACTCGCCTTCTCACTCTGTCTAGTGAAAGGTGTCTTTGTTATTTTGCCAAGTAAACAAGACTCGCATGTGTCATATGATTCAAAATCAAATGACTCCAAAAGTCCATCACTATGGAGCTTCTGTACACGCTTCTCATTTATATGACCCAAACGACAATGCCAGACATAGGTGGGATTAAAATCATTGAGTCGTTATTTCTTAGTACTAATGTTGTAAACGTGTGCATCATCAAGACTTAGAATATACAATCCATTCACTAATGGACAAACACCATAGAGCATGTCATTCGAAAATATTGATCAACTCTTGTTCTTTATTATGAATTCAAAACCATCTTCCTCTAAACATGAAGAAGAGATAGTGAATAGACACCGACAGCCAATGCTGCAACCTTTGCACCATTCCCGACGCGGATATCCAACTCACCACTTGCACACTTTCTTACTCTACTCAGACGCTGCAACGATTTGCATGTATG
This sequence comes from Zizania palustris, assembly GCA_019279435.1. Classification (NCBI taxonomy): domain Eukaryota; kingdom Viridiplantae; phylum Streptophyta; class Magnoliopsida; order Poales; family Poaceae; genus Zizania; species Zizania palustris. Next base: position 29,077,287 of record JAAALK010000289.1, on the reverse strand, counting down.
AATCATCGATCCGGTATAAAATACCCATGAATCATTTCACGAGTAGCAAGATTAATTTAAATAACATTAATACCTGAAACGGAAATCCCACTTGCCTTCTTGTTTTTTTTCTCTTCCAAGTACACCTTGTAGTTGCACTTCCAATGCTCAAGCTTGTGGTAATGGTACACATCAGAGTTGGCAGGACCAGACCTAGACTTTCTTGTCGGTTTAGACTTCGCACTAGAGATCGCATCTGTAGTCTTAGCCTTCTTCCTCCTCCTCTTTTTGACCTCATTCTGAACAACCATCACATGGTTTGGAGCCTTCTTGATACTCTCCTCAGCAAATTTCAGCATCCCATGCAACTCAGCTAGTGTCTTCTCCAGTCCAACCATGTTATAGTTCATGATGAATGGCTCAAAGCTCAGTGGGAGCGACAGGAGAATGACATCGATAGCGAGGTACGAATCCAGTAGAGTGCCCAGTCTCACTAGAGTCTCTACAAAACATTGTCCTAATTTCTCTACTTCGCTAAAGTCCTCGATGGCCTCGGCGATACCGTCTTTACTAGACCGATATTGCTCCACACGAGACTTTAGTCAATCTAGATTACTCTTGCTAGACATGGCTATCAATACAAAAATAGTCGTGCTACTCCAGCTGGCTTTACAGACACTGTTACAAAACGTCCTCTAGATACGCTAACAAAATCGTAATCCGAAAGATCTCTACCTGACAGAAAATCTAATTTATTATGGACAGCATCAACCGATACGTCGGCCAATGCTACTTGGGCTGAAGTATCTACAAGAATGGCTTCCACATCATCGTCGTCCCACTGTATCGGGCACTAGTGTAGATTAGAAGGAATGCAACAGTTCGCGTGAATCCAGTCGCGCCCAAGTAGTACGTTGTAGTTACCTTGTACGTCGATGATGAAAAATGTTGTTGACAATGTCTTGTTGCCCACCGTCAACTCCATGTAGAGTACACCCTTGGCCTCGGAGCTCTCGCCGTTGAAGCCGTTGAGCATCAAGTTGGTCTTCTTCAGGTCATCCTCGTCCCTGCCAAGTTTCTTCAACAACGAGTAAGGCATTAAGTTAATAGTGGCGCCGTCGTCGACGAGCATGCGGGAAATTGGCTTTCCATCGATGTGACCTCTAACGTAGAGAGGCTTCAGATGGTGAGCCGAGTCCTCGGGCTTCTCGAAGATGGATTTGCGTGGACCGAGGTTCAATTGAGTGACCTTGGCCTCATCCTGTGGCAGGGCGAACTCGGCGGGCAGTGTGACGATGTTGATGTCCAACACCTGGGGTGCGGTCCCTTCAGAGACGGGCGAGTAATCGTCGTCGAGCATGTCGTCGTCATCGTCGTTCGGACTAGGAGCCGGGTTGGTTATCTCAACTGGCTTCTCCCTCCATACCTGTCTTGTAGCTGGCCGAGGGCAGATTTCTTCGAAGATAGCGTTGCGCTCGTCCTCAGCTTCCTTCTCGCGCATCTCCTATGCCCGTAGTCAATGTAGGCGTCTCTTCTATGATTTGTACATGCCTGGAGGGGCCCAAGATGGTTGCGGCTTGGTGTCGGGTGCTACTGTTCGGCTTCTATCAACTCTGGCTGAAGTGGTACTGCGCCCTTCGGCCTTGTGCACCCTGTGCTCGGAGGGGTCTTCGCTGCGAACCCTGACGGACGGATAGGCCTTGTTTGGCCGATCGAACCAGGCTTCGTCGCAGAGCCCGACCGAAGCATGGGACTTACCTCCGTTAGACTTCGGTGACAAAGTCTTCGGGATTGGGACTTCCTGAGACCCAACACTGATGGTGATGGCTTCAGACTCCCTGACTTCGGCCTCCACATGCACGCACCCTTCGTCTTCGCTCTGCATGGTCCGATTCGGAGGCACCACGGACAGTCTGTGGACGATGCCCCCCTCCATTGTGCCTGTTTGTCCCTGCCATCCATAATACTCCGAAGGAAATCAAAACATAGTGTTAAATTGCGGAGGGTACTCCGACCCAGATACGTACGGAGCCCACGGGGTTCCTGCCCAGTCGTACGGCGGAGGCATAGGTGGCTCTAGTGGCCTTGCCCATTGAGAGTCGAACCTGTTACCCGGAAGGGGGTTCGACAGAGTTGATGGTGTCTCGGACCACACCAGCGAAGGGTCCCGCCACTCCGGAGGCACGTTCGGCCAATGCGGGCCAAAGCATCCCGTCGGAGAGCCCGTCCAAAACGGTGTGGAGTTCGGCCATTGGGGGCCAAAGTCGCTGTAGAGGGGGTTCGACCACTGAGGCTCGAAGCCACCACATAGGGGGTTCGGCCACTGAGGCTCGAAGCCGCCGAGCGGAGCGCCAGGCCTCTGTGCCCCGAAACCGCTGTGCGGAGGGCTCGGCTGCTTCGGTCTAGAGTCGCCCTCCACAAATCTTGGACCCTTCGACTGTCCCAACTTCTTAGTGTGGGGACCTGCTTCACTGGCCCTTCTTCGATGCTTGTCCAACAGCATGTTGTATGGTACCTTCGACTTCTTGTGAGCCTTAGCCGAGGGGGTGTTAACGTTCCATTTCCACACTCCTACCTCGGGGTTCTTTGGTACGAGCGTGCGAGTGCGCGGCTCTCCAACAATCACACACTTCCCCTTAGCCAACTCGGCCGGTTCTAGCTGAATCAACACCTTCTTCTTGCCGAGGTCGACGGCGTTGATGGGAAAAGGATCCTTATCAAGCTTCATCTTTGGATTGTGGTCTATCTTCAATCGTCCTTCTTCTATGGCCGATTGGATCTGCCGTCGAAAAACATTGTAGTCGTTAGTATTATGTGAATGCGAATCATGCCACTTACAGTACGGATGCTTCTTTAACTCATCGGCAGATGGAATGACTTGACCTTTAGGTAACCTGAGAAGCTGACTTCTTAAGAGAAAATCAAATATTTTATCACACTTGGTTATATCAAATGAGTACTTGACCTCACTAGGTCGATTCTTCGTGGGAGATGGCCATAACTCAGAGCAAGTGACAGGTTTATTTTTAGCGTTCCAAACCCATTTGGCCGCGTACATGTCGGCTGAATCCTCCTCTTCCGACTCCTCCTCGTCAGAGCGTTCCATGATGTGGATTTCAGCCCTAGGCTTGTTGAATGTCTTAATAAATCTTTTATCTTTGGTTCGGCCTTCCTGGACTAGAGCCTGCTGTAAGACTTGGCTAACCTCTAAAAAGTTTTGGTTATCTAACCTCTCTTTAATCTCGGAACACAACCCATTAAAAGCTAGTTCCGCCAAATCCCTTTCCGATGTACTCAGAGGCATTATCGTTAGATTTCTGCTTGACCGATGTCAAATGTGAAAGCCTAAGTTCTGTCTTACCCGTGTAGAAGTAATCATGGAATTTCTGCTCTAAATCGTCCCACGTCTGAATGGAGTTCAGCGGGAGTGCCAAAAACCAAGTGAAAGTTGTGTCGGATAGCGAGAGAGAAAATAGTCTAACCTTTAGGGCGTCTATCACGCTAACTTCTCCACACTGTGCCAAAAATTGACTAACGTGCTCTAGTGTGGTTTTGCTACCCTCGCCATCGAACTTAGTGAATTCATGGATTCTATAGCCGTGGGGGTAGGGTACTGTATCAAGATGGTCTGGGTATAGCTTACGGTAAACCCTAACCCGTCCCTTGAGCACAAAGCCGGCACACTCCCTAAATAGTGCGCGGACCCGCTCCTCTATGTCATCTTGGCATGTTGCCTGTGCGTGCCTCTCATGCGGGGGCGCGACACGTGGTGGGATGTCGGAGTGTCGGCCATGGGCCTCTTCCCTGCGTGCTATCTGTATGATGTCCTCGTGTCCGGGTGCCTGCGCATGTGGTGCGGGCAGCGCGGGTACCAGTGCATTTGGTGGTGCATGGTACACAGTGCTAGTTTGACCATAAGTGTAATGATTGGTCTCAGCCATAAGTGTTGAGGCCGGAGACATGGTTGCTCCAGTGTTGTCGTCAGTTCTGCCGTACACGTGGTTTGTCGGAGGTGCACTAGCAATAGGAACCAGGGGTACGGCTTCAATAAAGCCGAACCTCCTAAGAGTTTCCTCTACTTGGGAGCTGACTGCCGAATCTAAACGGTTGGCTAGCAAAGCGCTAATGGCTTGATCTACTGATGCGGCTATTTTTTCCTCAATCTCTAAAGAAGATAAACGAGGCGATACAGGTGTTACCTAGACCTAAGCGAGATTGGGGGTGATGATGTCACGTTTGATGAAGCTTGCGCGTGTCTTAACGTAGCCCCCAAGCATCATGTCTTGGAGCGCCTTTAACTTTGCCTTGATCTCTACTCGGTCTTCTGTGGGGATATCTTCAAGTGTAGGTGTCAAGATGTTGCGGTTGTTGATATCGGTGCCCCCTATTGTGTCCATCGGTGGTGTAGACGTAGTAGTCGATGTAGATGCACCGGTGGCCGATGTAGACGTACCTGTCATGTTGGCATAGCTATCCCCAGCGGAGTCACCAAAAAGTGTGTTGACACGAAAACGTGCCCCCACACTTGGGTCAGTTCGACGATCCAAAAGTGTGGGGATACTTAGGGACAAGCCTAAGCGTGATGCAGCACCGACGTCGCGTTCCGACTACCCTTAGTCGTGATAAGGGGGGTGGAGTCGCCAGGCAATCAGATCACACAAAACAATCCAATTAGCCGAAAGAAATATATTAAACAAAATAAAAACAGCAAACTAGTCGGAGCCTGTCTGCTTCGAAGTCTGGTGCGAAGGGTCGCTGAAGTATACCTTCAGCGTCCGGTGTGAAGTGTCTCGCCGAAGGGTGCCTTCGGCGTTCGGACTAGTCCGGTCGAAGATGAACTCCGAACGGATCCGTACGTGACAATCACCTCCGAACGTCGGGGTTCAGCTCGAAGTGTCTGATACAGTGAAGTACAAAATAATAACCCAAACGCCGCGCGCGAGCGACTTCGTCCAGAGCGAGGTACGAGCATGGCGAAGCCTGTTGTGATGAAGTGTGCTCGCGAAGCCTGTCGTCGAAGCTGGTAATCTCGCCGAAGTGTGTCCTGACGACCTCCGAAACCGATCTCTTAGCCTCGGACACCTCCGACAAAGTAGCTCTGAACGTGGGAACCTGCAACAAAGAGAGTTCGAAATACCAATTCGGCCTGAGGACCGAATTCTACTAAGTGTTGCACTAGTAGCAAAGGTAGCAATCTGTTACGCGGATTAGTGGATACTTCGCATGCGAAGTAACAAGGCGATAGCAATCTATTACGTAGATTAACAGATACTTCACAAACAAAGTAACAAGGGTTACCACTGTTCTGAAGTGGCCGGCGGAGGGCTTCCAGGCAAACCCACGAAGAGGTACAGAAAAGTAAAGGTAAATAAATGCGATCAAAGTTAGGGCTTTGTGTTGATTTGTGTTGGGGGGCTCTCTAAGCTGGCCTCGCCTCTTTATTTATAGGGGCCAAACTTCAGATCTAATCTGCTATATTTCAGCTTGGATAGAGATAAAACTCAACCGGAATTACATCCAACTCTATCTCTGCCGAAGTGGGCTTCGGCCAGGCCCGTCGAAGCCTGCTCCTCGGGCCGAAGCTTCGGTGGCATGGGCCTCCGAAGGCTTCCTGGCCGAAGGCCGTGGGCTGGCTAGAGGCTTTCGGAGCCCATAGCTCAATGGACCTTCGGCCCTGTAGGGCTTCGGCCTGACCCTGGACATGTGTATTTTTGGCCCAAAGTACCAAAACTGATATTTTGACAATCTCGGCCATTAATGTCATTTTTTGCTATCAACAAGGTTTAGCACTATGCAATGTTTATCTTTTATCCAATAAAAGATGTTTCACTATCTAAACCAGTCACTTTCCCTCTCATGACTAATAGTGGTGCAAGATCCATGGTCACGCTATCTCCTAGTGAGCTTTAGCATCACTGCTTGAAGCTTGTTGACATAGGTAAGCAACTCCTTGCTAATCACATCATATGTGACTCTTCTCGTTGGAGAAGCATCCAATACTTGACCCAACTCATATGCTCTAAGGCCCAAAACCGTTTTGATAGCCTCGTCAAGTGAACCACCACTATGCGTGTAGAAGTCCTACTTCTGCCCCAACTGGTTGAGATAAAAGATAGCACCCTGCTTTAGCAGACCCACTATCGATGAGCACGAACCCTGGTTGGTGCAGCTATTGGGAAGAGCATAAACACTTAATTTTCTAAGGGAAAACTACTCTAGCATCGTAACGTCCTTAGCGCACACAACATGCAAGAATAGAATAACATGAACATAATAAAGCATCACAGGCAATCATATTAACTGTGACATAGCATGGTGTTCCTCACACGGAGATCTCCATCTCCATGGCTCCCATCATCGAGTGCGTGCTCCCAGCCTCCATGAAGAGTACTAGTCCATCTCGCATAGGCTATACTAATTACATGGGCCAAAGCACCGCGAAAACGACATGCAAGCCGTAATGAATTTTACATCTGCCTTGGGCTATAAATAACCATGACACGCAGGCCATATTTAATTTACATTCATTGCATGCAGCTCATACATCACATTAATCCAAGGCCATGCCAGTCACGACATTCTCTGCAAAACAAAGTTAGGCGAGCAATCTAAAAGTGACTGGATTTTGGATCTGAAAAACCTAGGTCAGCAAGCTCGGTTTTTCAAAATCATGCGGGTCAGAACTTCCGATCTGGCATCAAAACTTCCAATCTATCAGAACTTTCGATCAATATCAGAATCCCGCGTCACAACAATTGCCTTATGTATTGAATCATTATTTGACATCGGAACATCCGATTGGTATCGGAACTTTCGATCCGCCATCGGAACTTCCGATCACATCAGAAGTTTTGATCTGCCGCAGATAGAAATAGATCTAATCTGTTTTTCCACCATATATCTCCATACATGAGGGATCTAGATCGAACATTACGCACGTAGGATCTAATAACACTATTGGGGAATAGGGGAGCTACGGTAGCCGGTAAATTCAAAATTTTACGCCCTAGGCCCAAGTCTCATGCGCATGAGAGATCATAGATCGGTACCTTCTAGCACAAGACACGCTAGGTGCAGCAGAAGAAGATGATGGCGTAGCGCGTCTAGCCTCTCCTCGCTTCATCCTTGTCGTCCTTCGCCGATCCGATCGATGAAGACGACGTAGTCATTCGCATGTAGATGTTCACGAGCGTCGCTATTCGAGCAATGCCTCCATAGAGTCGACACGTACAGGGATGGAGTACCTCCCACGGCAGTGTGCTAGCACCGCACGTGAGAAACGGGGATCCTTAACCTCAACATTTGAGATCAAGAAGGAGATGAGAGAACTCTTGGGTGTCTAGGTCTAATATTGGCTTATTGCTTGCCCCTAGACGTCCTCCTCCTCTCCTTATATAGGGCTGAGAGCCCTTGGGTCGTGCTCTTCCCAAAACCCTAAAAATTGTAACAGATCCAATCTGTTTGCCCACGTCGGAACTTCCGATCCTGTATCGGAACTTCCGACAGGGTATTTTAGGTCTCCTGATACAATACGACATGCAACAGATCCAATCTGTTATCGCCCACCTCGGAACTTCCGATGCCATATCGGAACTTTCGATCAGTACAAAATTCCTCGATTCTGATTCGGAACTTCTGGCTCATCAGAACTTCTGATACCATGTCGGAACTTCCGAAGCAACATTTACTCTCTGTATTGAGACTAGAAATTAATCGGAACTTCCTATACTTACTATCAAAACTTTTGATACACTGAATTTTCTTTGGCATATCCTTCAATAGGTAACGGGGCCATCATGTCGGCTTCCCGGCTTAACGAAGTGTTTGGTGGACCCTACCTTATCGACTCTTGCGGTGGTGGCACCGACCGAGTGTGTTGAGGGTTTTGCAGCAGATAAGGAGAATTGGTTGAGAATACAACGGGCCATGCGTCGGCTCTTGAGCAATTGTCCCATCAACAGTCTTCTTGATCAACCCATGCAAGGTATTGACCAACACCTCAGATTGATTGATGAGAGCATGATGTAGAGCGTTGTCGACGGCTTCCTGAAACATGACTCACGGACTCTCGGCCTGCTGAGGGATCTCACCAGCTATGACTGGTTTTGACAACTAACTTCTCTAGACAGGGCCAGATCAAGTCATGCCAAAAGCATCGAAGCACAGTCTCTTGTAGTTCTCCACATGGTCTAGTACCTCCGCTCTCTATTAATCGGTCAATGTGTCTATGGTGACTAGGATGATGTTACTATCGTTGACCTCACTCGTAATGGATGAGTGATCTAAAAAAGGGTCCCACTGGGCATGACAAAAATGTGTTGGTGTATTTTTTGGTCACACGGGTGACCTGGGAGATCTGCTTAGCTCTAGTGCAGGTCCTATAATCTTAGAAAAAAGGAGGCTCTGAGCGTGCCAATCAATTTGACCCTGCAACTGATAAGGAATCATAAAAGAATAACATTGATAGCAACACCGATTGGCTATCGAGTCGATGACTATGGTGAGGATAAAACAAACATAAATAAACATGCCTATCGACCATAGGGCCGATAACCACGCCCACGCTATCGGGCTGAACACACTATCGGCCGATAGGGTGAGATCCTTGTGCATAAGGGCTGATGAATATCTCCCAGACGCTGGTGGAATATAGCGTGGAAACAAAGATAACCTATTGGTTTGTACTCCAATAGAAACTAAACCTAGCATGCCAAACAACATATCCATACCATTAAATTACCGTAACCACAAGATCATACCTAACCGAGACAGTCGCTAATCACGATAAATCAATAACACTTCAACGTATCGGGCATACTTTATTTAGATGAATAGTATACCACATGAACATGATACGATATATCAAGATGTCAAACTTAACCGATGAAGCCTCAAACTATGTTACCTAATTCAAATCAATCTAAGTGATCAAAATGATGCAGTCTTAGACCTAGAAAAAATATACCAAGATAAACTTAACGATCACACCAATCGAGCTGATAACTCAAGAGATCGATACGATGCAGCCTCGAAGAACATGAACCTGGTCGATGTGACCGTTAGGGTGGCGGGACTCACCTCTTCACCGAAGATCGAGATGATGCAGCACAGTTGCAAGTGTCAAGTCTCGCCGTGATTAACCTCGGGAACCCAAGGGTGGCGATGCACCAAAAGTAGTAGTTTTTTGTGGTTGATTGTGTGTCTTCTAAACCTAGCTAATTACATACATATTTATGGTTCGGAGACTTGCCGTCCAAGTAATCCACATTGTAACTAATTCTGGATCATCTTTATCTTCTCTCACCTTCATCGGTTCCTTCATATCCGGTCATATTGTAACAACACAGACAAACTTTGACCACCTTTGATCGGACCCCTTTGACTTATGTTGACCGCGTAGCATCCCTAGTGGGCCTGGGCCTTACCAAATCTTGGTGTCAATAGAGAGAGGTGTCAAAGTTACCTCAGATCTTGCCTCTTCTTCCTTGACTCAACGGATGTAATCTGATCCAGCACCAGATGTCACACCTCGATGCTCCTCACCTTATGGGAAACCCTTTTCCTCTATCAAATCAAAGACTTCCTCAACCTTGTCCCTCTTGAGTTGTAACCTGCCAACTATGGTTTGAATGCCTTTGATCTTATTTTCTACCTCCAAAATCCAAGTCTCTGTAGCCGTCTTCATGGTCAACAGTTCTACCAATTGAGCCTATGCATCGTCCAACCTCTTGAGAATTATATTCATCTTACTCTCATTTTCCACGATCTTGATGCCTGCTTGGTCAAATACTATAGTTTCTGTTGACACGAAAACGTGCCCCCGCACTTGGGTCAGTTCGACGATCCAAAAATGTGTGGATACTTAGGGACAGGCCTAAGCGTAACACAGCACCGACGTCGCGTTCCGATTACCCTTAGCCGTGGTAAGGGGGGTGGAGTCGCCAGGAAATCAGATCCCAAAAAATAATCCAATTAGCCGAAAGAAATATATTAAACAGAATAAATCAATAAACCGGTCGGAGCCTGTCTGCTTCGAAGCGTGATGCGAAGGGGTCACCGACGTATACCTTCAGCGTCTAGTGCGAAGTGTCCCGCCGAAGGGTACCTTCGGCGCTCGGACTGATCTGGTCGAAGATGAACTCCGAACAGATCTAGACGTGACAATCACCTCCGAACAGCGGGGTTCGGCGTGAAGTCTCTGATATAGTAAGACACAGAATAATGACTCAAGCGCAATGCGTGAGCGTGACTTCATCCAGAGCAAAGTACGAGCGTGGCGAAGCCTGCCGTGACGAAGTGTGCTTGGCGAAGTGTGTGGTCAAAGTAGAAGTCTCGCCAAAGGGTGTTCTGGCGACCTCCGAAACCGATATCTCAACTCCGGACACCTCCGACGAAGTAGCTCCGGACGTAGGTACCCTGCAAAAGATAAGATTCGAAGTACTAATTTGGCATGAAGACCGAATTCTGCTAAGTGTTGCACTAGTAGCGAAGGTAGCAATCTATTACGCAGATTAGCGGATACTTCACAGGCGAAGTAACAAGGTGATAGCAATCTATTACGTAGATTAGCGGATACTTCACAAGCGAAGTAACAAGGATTACCACTGTTCCGAAGTGGTCGTCGAAGGGCTTCCAGGCAAACCCACGAAGAGGTACAGAAAAGTAAAGATAAAGTAAATGCGATCAAAGCTAGGGCTTTGTGTTTGGGTTGTGTTGGGGGGACCTTCTGAACTGGCTTCGCCTCTCTATTTATAGGGGCTAAGCCTCTGATCTAATCTGCTATAATTCGGCTAGATAGGGATAAAGACTTAGCCGGAATTGTATCCAACTCTATCTCTACCGAAGTGGGCTTCGGCCAGGCCCGTCGAAGCCTGCTCCTTGGGCCGAAGCTTCGACGGCATGGGCCTCTAAAGGCTTCCTGGTCGAAGGCCGTGGGCTGGCTGAAAGCTTTCGAAGCCCATAGCCCAATGGACCTTCAACCCTATAGGGCTTCGGCCTGACTCGGGACATGTGTATTTTCGGCCCAAATTACCAAAATTGATATTTTGACAATCTTAGTCATTGATGCCATTTTTTGCTACCAACACATGCCCCCTGCCTTTTAGTGAACTAAGTGGACTAAAAGCACAACGAGTTGAAGACGGTATACTGTCCATATCAGCCTATCGACACCTTTTACGTTGTTTGCCACACGCTTGGGAAATACCTTTTCAAGTATCTACCTTTCAAAGCTATTCGAAACTGCTATCCTTGCAGATATTCCAACACATATGTGTTGTCGGGAGCGATTTCGGCTATTTTGAAAGGACCTTCCCAACTAGGTGACCATTTACCAAACTTGGGACTCTTAGTGCCTAAGGGTAAAATCGTCTTCCAAACCAAGTATCCTACTTGAAACGATTTTAGTTTAACCTTCTTATTGTAGGCTTTAGCTAGTCTCCTCTTGTCTACTTCTATGGCTTCTAAAGCCTTTAGTCTCTTATCGATCACTTCTTCTAGGTTATCCTTCAAAAGAGTTTCATACTCATTGACCGATAAGCCATCTTGCTTTAACACTCGTAACAAGCCAAGATCCACTTCTACAGGTAGAACGGCTTCTTGTCCATATACCAACTCATATGGACTGACTTTGGTAGCACCGTGCTTTGCAATTCTACAAGCCCATAGCGCCTCGGAAAGCACTTCATGCCACCTTTTAGGAAATTCTTCAATTTTCTTCTTAATGAGCTTAATCACGGTTTTATTACTAGACTCGGCCTGACCATTGGCCTGAGCATAGTAGGGTGAAGAGTTTATCAACTTAATACCATAATATTCAGCAAAGTCCCTCACTTCTCTAGAAACAAATGAACTACCTTGATTTGTAGTGAGAGTTTGAGGAATGCCGAATCTATGTATGATGTGCTTCAAGATAAAGTCAAGTACCTCATTGTGAGTCATGTTCTTGAGAGGCACGGCCTCGGTCCACTTAGTGAAGTAATCCATCACCATCAACACGAACCGATGCCCTTTTGAGGAAGGAGGGTAAATTTGGCCGATGAAGTCTAAACCCCAACCTCAAAACGGCTATGGCTTGACAATAGGGTTGAGTAATGAGGCAGGAGCTAACTGAATATTGCCAAACTTCTGACATGCTTCACACCCTCTATAATATTTAAAACAATCCTCAGTCATAGTCGGATAGTAAAAACCTGCTCTTTTGAGCATCCAACTCATTTTTTGGGCCGGCTGATGAGTGCCACAAAGTCCCTCATGGACTTATCCCATAGCCACCTGGGAACGTTCGTGGTCTAGACACTTTAACAGTACTCCGTCGATGGTTCGGCGATATAGTGTGTCGTCTATCAACACAAATTTGAACACTTGTCGCCGAACCTTCCGATCAACCCTTTGGCTAGGGTCTCTCAAATACTGGACGATTGGAATTCTCCAATAGCCCTTATGGGCTTCAGAGGGTTTTGCTAGCTCACTCCCTAAAATGTTTATAAGCTACTGATTTCGGGGTGCCCCCGGAGCCCTTCCTGCTCCTACCGAAGTCTGGCCGGACTGGCCGTGCGGAGTGTGCAGGGCCGAAGCCCTCTGGAGGGTCCAGACTCCCGGAGGCCCTCACCGTGCGGGGGACTTTGGCTCATGGTCTCTGGTGTACCAGGCCCCTCGGTGGGCAGAGTACTCCAGTCTTGGGACCTCGGCGCGTAGTAGCCTCTAGCAGCCAGAGGGGTCCGACCCGGAGGGTGCGCTTGTCCGAAGTCACTAGCTTCGGCAGTGAGACCAAGCATCGGATTCTCCCATACATAAATTTTTCCTCTCCTGACTTGGTAACCAGATGTTGAGCCAAATCATTTGCAATCGAATTGTCCTCTCTTTACATATGAGATATTTTGAAGTCATCAAAAGTAGCAACTATGCCTAGACATTTATCCAAGTAATTATTTAGCAAGCCATTAAAGCATTGAGCATTTTTAGCTACTTGTTGCACTACTAACAAAGAATCACCATATGCATGGACATGTCTAACACCTACAGATTCTAGCAATTCAAGCCCTAGCAATAAAGCCTCGTATTCAGCTTGGTTATTAGTAGAAGGAAATTCCAAACGGGTCGAAGTCTGAAAGTGCATTCCATTAGGTGATATGAGAACCACTCCAATACCTTGGCCACTCTTGCAAGCCGATCCATCAAAATAAAGTTTCCATGGCACTAACTCAACTAGAGCAACACTGTCACTCCAACTGACATCTATGTGGTGATCAACTATAAACTTGGCCACGATTTGGTCTTTCATTGCTCTCAGGGGTTCGTAGGCCAAATCGTACTCAATCAACGTGTAAGCCCATTTTCCGATTCTTCCACTTAGAATCGGCTTCTGTAACATGTGCTTTATAACATCGGTTTGGCAAACGACAACACATGTAGTAGGGAGAAGATAATGGCGCAATTTGGTGCACGCGTAGTAAAGTGATAAACACAAACGTTCCACAAACGCGTACCTGGTTTCGGCGTCCAGCAAGCGGCGGCTCAAGAACGTGATGATGTACTCTTTTCCTTCTACCTCCTGGGTTAGCATGGACCCAATCACGCTATCTTCAGCAGCGATGTATAGCCGAAACGGAATACCGGCTTTGGGTGCTCTCACCATGGGCGGTGATGACAAGCACTCCTTGATTTTCTCAAAGGCACTTTGTTGGCTTGCCCCCTAAGTGAACTCGGCTTCGTTCTTTAGCCGGAGTATGGGGACAAAGGAATCAATATTACCAGACAAGTTGGATATAAAGCGACGCAAATAATTCATCTTGCCTAGCAACTTCTGCACATCTTTTTTGCACGTCAGCGCTGCAATGTTTCTAATCTTCTCAAGACTCTTAGGATCAATCTCTATGCCTCTCTCGTGAATCATGAAACCTAAGAACTTACCCGTCGACACGCCAAAAGCACACTTGAGTGGGTTCATTTTCAAACCATACTGTCGCATCCTATCAAAAGCAACTTTCAAATCAGCTAAATGGTTTCCCATAGCGTCCGATTTGACTACAACATCATCAATGTAAACTTCTAACATAACCCCTAGCAAGTCATGAAAGATTAAGTTCATAGCGCGCTGATACGTGGCACCAGCATTCTTCAAACCAAAAGTCATAATGACCCACTCGAACAAACTGACAAAACCAGGGCATCGAAAGGCAGTCTTGAGGACGTCCTCTTTGGCCATAAAGATTTGATTATAACCAGTATTGCCATCAAGAAAACTCAGTACCTTGTGTCCCGAAGAATCGTTGATTAGCATGTCGGCTATCGGCATTGGATACTCGTCCTTCGGAGTGGCTCTGTTCAGATCTCTAAAATCAATACATAACCGTATCTTGCCGCTCCCTTTCTTTTCTACAGGCACGATGTTAGCAACCCATTCTGCGTACCTGCATGGCCTAATAAATTCAGCTTTGAGCAGTCGCTCTACTTCTTCTTTAACTCGGTCATAGACGGCTGAGTTAAAGTGATGAGGAGGTTGTTTATAAGGCCTAAATCCATACTTGATAGGTAGCCGATGCTCTACGAGCTCACGGCTTAGTCCCGGCATCTCGCTATACTCCCATGTGAAACAATCAACATGCGACCGAAGTAACTTTATTACTTCGGCCTTTTCATCAGGCTGTAAATGTTGGTTTACAAAAGTCGGCCTCGGGATGCTACCATCACCTATGTCTACTTCCTCCAAGGGATCGGCCGACGCAAAACCTTGTCCTAATTTCTCTACTTCGCTAAAGTCCTCGATGGCCTCAGCAATACCGTCTTTATTAGAACGATACTACTCTACACGAGACTTTAGCCAATCTAGGTTACACTTGTAAGACATAACTACTAATACAAAACAGTCGTGCTACACCAACCGGCTTTACAGACACTGATACAAAACGTCCTCCAGACACGCTGACAAAATCGTAGTCCGAAAGATCTCTACCTGACAAACACTCTACTTTATTGTGAACGGCGTCAACTGATACACCGGCCAATGCCACTTGGGCCGAAGTATCTGTGGGAATGACCTCTACTTCATCGCCGTCCCACTGAATCAGGCACTAGTGTAGGGTAGAAGGAATGCATCAATTTACGTCAATCCAGTCGCGCCCAAGGAACACGCTGTAGTTACCTTGTACATCGACGACGAAAAACATTGTTGGAAATGTCTTATTGCCCACCGTCAACTCCATGGAGAGCATGCCCTTGGCCTCGGAGATCTCGTCGTTGAAGCCGTTGAGCATCAAGTTAGTCTTCTTCAGATCATCCTCGTCCCTGCCAAGTTTCTTCAATAATGAGTAAGGCATTAAATTAACAGTGGCGCCACCATCGACGAGCATCCGGGAAATCGTCTTTCCATCAATGTGACCTCTAACGTAGAGAGGCTTCAGATGGCAAGCTGAGTCCTCGGGATTCTCAAAAATAGCATTGCGTGGGCTGAGGTTCAAATGAGCGACCTCGGCCTCATCCTACGGCAGGGCGAACTCGGCGGGCAGCGTGACGACGTTGATGTCCATCACCTGGGGTGCGGGCCCCTCGGAGACGGGCGAGTAGTCGTCGTCGAGCATGTCGTCATTGTCATCGCTCGGACTAGGAGTCGGGTTGGTCATCTCAACCGACTTTATCCTCCATACCTGTCTTGTAGTTGGCCGAGGGCGGATTTCCTCAAAGATAGTGCCGCGCTCATCCTCGGCTTTCTTCTCGCACATCTCCTATGCTTGTAGTCATTGCAGACGTCTCTTCTATGATTTGGACATGCCTGGAGGTGCCCAAGATGTTTGTGGCTTGGTGCCAGGTGCTATTGCCCGGTTCTTGTCAACTCTGGCCGAAGTGGTATTGCCATCTTCGGCCTCGCGCACTCTGTATTCGGAAGGGCCTTCACCGTGGACCCCGGCAGTCGGACCGGCCTTGTTTGGCTGATCGAACCAGGCTTCGGCGCGAACTCCGGCCGAAGCATGGGACTCACCTCCGTCAGACTTCGGCGATAAAGCCTTCAGGATTGGGACTTCCTGAGACCCTACTCTGATGGTGATAGCTTCAGACTCCCTTTCCTCGGCCTCCTCGCGTCTGTACTCTTCGACTTCACCCTGCACGGTCCGATTCGGAGGTACCGCAAACAGCCTATGGACGATGCCTCCCTCCGCTGTGTATGTTTGTCCCTGCCATCCGTAATACTCTGAAGGAAAACAAGGCATAGTGTTAAGTTGTGGAGGGTACTCCGGCCGGGATACGTACGGATCCCATGGAGTTCCTGCCTAGCTATACGGCGGAGGCATCGGCGGCTCCAGTGGCCTTGCCCACGGTGAGCGGAACCCGTTACCCAGAGGGGTGTTCGGCAGAGTCGACGATGTCTCGGACCATATCAGTGAGGGATCCTGCCAGGCCGGAGGTACATTCGGCCAGTGCGGGCCGAAGCCTCCTGTCAGAGAGCTCGTCCAAAGTGGTACGGGGTTTGGCCATTGGGGGCCGAAGTTACTGTATGGGGGTTCGGCCATTGAGGCTCGAAGCCATAGTGCGGAGTGTCAGGCCACCGTGGCCCGAAGCCATCGTGCGGAGGGTTCGGCTGCTTCGGTCCGAAGCTACCCTCCGAAAGTCTTGGGCCCTTCGATTGTCTTAGTTTTTTAGCACGGGGACCTGCTTCCTTGGCTTTTCTTTGATGCTTGCTCAACAACATATTGTACGTTACCTTCGGTCTCTTGTGAGCCTTAGCCGAAGGGGTGTTAATGTTATGTTTCCACACCCCTACCTCGGGGTTCTTTGGTATGAGCGTGCGAGTGCGCGGCTCTCCCACAATTACATCCTTCCCCTTAGCCGACTTGGCCTATTTTGGCCGAATCAATACCTTCTTCTCACCGAGGTCGACGGCGTTGACGAGAAAAGGATCTTTGTCCAGCTTCATCTTTGGATTATGGTCTATCTTCAATCGGCCTTCTTCTATGGCCGATTGGACCTACCGTCGAAAAACATTGCAGTCGTTAGTATTATGTGAATGCGAATCATGCCACTTACAGTATGGATGCTTCTTCAACTCATCAGCAGATGGAATGACTTGACCTTTAGGCAACCTGAGAAGCTGGTTCTTTAAGAGAAAATCAAATATTTTATCACATTTAGTTATAACGAATGAGTACTTGACCTCACTAGGCCGATTCCTGGTGGGAGACGGCCGTAATTCAGAGCAAGTAATAGGTTTACTCGTGGTGTTCCAAACCCATTCGGCTGCGTACATGTCGGCCGAATCCTCCTCTACTGATTCCTCCTCGTCAGAGCGTTCCATGATGTGGATTTCATCCCTAGGCTTGTTAAACGTCTTAATGAATTTTTTATCTTTGGTTTGGCCTTCTTGGACCAGAGCCTGTTGTAAAACTTTGCTAACTTCTAAAAAATTCTGGTTGTCTAATTTTTCTTTAATCTCGGAACACAACCCATTAAACGCTAGTTCCGCCAAGTCCCTTTCTGAAATGTTAAGGCTGAAACATCGGTTTCTAGTATCCCTAAAACGCTTGATGTACTTAGAGGCGTTCTCGTTAGATTTCTGTTTAACCGATGTCAAGTGTGAAAGCCTAAGTTCCGTTTCACCTGTGTAAAAGTAATCATGGAATTTCCGTTCTAAATCATCCCACGTCTGAATGGAGTTCGGCGAGAGCGTCGAAAACCAAGTGAAGGCGGTGCCGGATAGTGAGAGAGAAAATAATCTGACTTTTAGAGCGTCTATCCTGCTAGCTTCTCCACACTGTGCTAAAAATTGACTAACATGCTCTAGTGTGGTTTTGCTACCCTTGCCATCGAATTTAGTGAATTCAGGGATTCTATAGCCGTGGGGGTATGGTATTGTATCGAGATGGTCGGGATATGGATTATGGTAAACCCTAACCCGACCCTTAGGCACGAAGCCGGCACACTCCCTAAATAGTGCGCGGATCCGCTCCTCTAGGTCATCTTGGCATGCTGCCTGCGCACGTCTCTCATGCGGGGGCGCGACACGTGGTGGGATATCGGCATGTCGTCCATGGGCCTCTTCCCTATGCGCTATCTGTATGACGTGCTCGTGTCCGGGTGCCTACGCATGTGGCGCGGGCAGCGCGGGTACCGGCGCAGGTGGTGGTGCATGGTGCGCAGTGCTAGTTTGGCCGTAAGCATAGTGATTAGTCTCGTCCATAAGCGTTGAGGCCGGAGACGTAATGGCTGTGCCAGTTTTACCGTCAGTTATGTTGTATACACGATTTACTGGAGGCGCACTAGCAATAGGGACTGGGGGTACGGCCTCAGTAAAACCGAACCTTCTAAGAGTTGCCTCTACTTAGGAGCTAACTGACGAATCTAAATGGTTGGCTAGCGAAGCGCTGACGGCCTGATCTACTATTGCGGCTATTTTCTGCTCAATTTCTAGAGAAGATAAACGAGGTGATACGGGTGTTACCTGGACCCGAGCAAGGTCGGGGGCGATGATGCCGCGTTTGATGAAGCCTGCGCGTGTCTTGACGTAGCCCCCAAGCATCATGTCTTGGAGCGCTTTCAACTTTGCCTCGATCTCTACTCGGTCTTCCACAGGAATATCTTCAAGAGTATGTGTTAAGATGTTGCTGTTGTCGATATCCACGCCTCCTATAGTGTCCATCGGCGACATAGACGTAGTAGTCGATGTAGGTGTACCGGTGGCCGATGTAGACGTACCCGTCATGTTGGCGTAGCTTTTCCCCAGCGGAGTTGCCAAAAAAGTGTGTTTACATGAAAACGTGCCCCGCACTTGGGTCAGTTCGACGATCCAAAAATGTGTGGATACTTAGGGACATGCCTAAGAGTAACATAGCATCGACGTCGCGTTTCGACTACCCTTAGACGTGGTAAGGGGGGTGGAGTCGCCAGGCAATCAGATCACACAAAATAATCTTATTAGCCAAAAGAAATATATTAAACAAAATAAATCAGTAAACCGGTCAGAGCCTGTCTGCTTCGAAGTGTGGTGCGAAGGGGTCGCTGACGTATACCTTCGGCGTCTAGTGCGAAGTGTCCCGCCGAAGGGTACCTTCGGTGCTCGGACTGATCTAGTCAAAGATGAACTCCGAACGGATCTAGACACGATAATCACCTCCAAACAGCGGGGTTCGGCGTGAAGTCTCCGATACAATAAGATACAGAATAATGACTCGAGCACAACACGCGAGCGTGACTTCGTCTAGAGCAGAGTACGAGCGTGGAAAAGCCTGCCGTGATGAAGTGTGCTTGGCGAAGCGTGCGATCAAAGTAGAAGTCTCGCCGAAGGGTGTTATGGCGACCTCCGAAACTGATCTCTCAGCTCCGGACACCTCCGACAAAGTAGCTCCGAACGTAGGTACCCTGCAAAAGATAAGATTCGAAGTACTAATTTGGCCTAAAGACTGAATTCTGCTAAGTGTTGCACTAGTAGCGAAGGTAGAAATCTGTTACGTAGATTAGCGTATACTTCATAGGCGCAATAACAAGGTGATAGTAATCTATTACGTAGATTAACAGATACTTCACAAGCGAAGTAACAGGGATTACCATTGTTCCGAAGTGGCCGTCGGAGGGCTTTCAGGCAAACCCACGAAGATGTACAGAAAAGTAAAGATAAAATAAATACGATCAAAGCTAGGGATTTGTGTTTGGGTTGTGTTGGGGGGCCTTTTGAACTGGCTTCGCCTCTCTATTTATAGGGGCTAAGCATCTAATCTAATCTGCTATAATTCGGCTAGATAGGGATAAAGACTTAGCCGAAATTGTAACCAACTCTATCTCTGTCGAAGTGAGCTTCGGCAAGGCCCGTCGAAGCCTGCTCCTCGGGCCGAAGCTTCGGCGGCATGGGCCTCCGAAGGCTTTCTGGCCGAAGGCCGTGGGCTGGCTGAAAGCTTTCGGAGCCCATAGCCCAATGGACCTTCAACCCTATAGGGCTTCGGCCTGACTCGAGACCTGTGTATTTTCGGCCCAAATTATCAAAATTTGATATTTTGACAATCTTAACCATTGATATTATTTTTTGCTACCAACAGTTTCTCTAGGATCACGAGCTTGATGATCTCTCCGAATTCAACCAACCTAGTTGAGGAATTGCCTTATAGATCCCTGCTATGAACTGTCGGGTTTTAGCCTCGCCCAAGACAGATTACACCTGAATCAAGAGGATGAAGATCACCCAGATCTCTGATAGCAAGATGTTAACAACTCTCACGATCGGAATAAGAACAACTGTCGAACTCGACTCAACCAAGCCGTTGCCGTCGCCATGTTCATAGGTTTTTCACCACTGTTACAACGTTCAGGAAGTTTAGTTTTATACCACTCCGCCTGACATGGGCCCCACGCACGCACGCAACTCACTTGGCCCATTCCGGGCCGGCATATCGTGCACTTGGCTTCCTGTTCCTTTCCCACGCGCACATCAGGTTCCTTCAGGCCATTCTATAGCGAATCTGATAAGGCCGTAGGAGACTCCACCTCTAAGATGTTAAGACACTTAGTGATGGTAGTTACTAATAGAAGTTATAAACTTAAATTCACTACAAATATAGCCTGAGTCTAGCGAATTGTTCTGCTTGGCTTGGTTTCGCTTAGACACCGAGCAAATTGAGCCTCAGGTCAGCGTCTAAACAAGCAGAGCCGAAGCTAGATTAAAAACGACCCATTAACTTGTACAGACAATAAGGCAGCAACGGGTCAGGCAACGGCGCCGATCAGGCGATGGATGCGGAGGCAGTCATAGTGCGAATTTCCGATTGCAAGGTAATACTGAGCATCTCAAGCTTATTACAAGTATCTCTTGTCTTATGTAATACTAAGGACTAAGGTCGATGAATTGATTTTCGTTTTAATTTTGCTTCTCAATATCGTATAAAGCTACCAGAGTGCGCATCACTGCGGAGTAACGTACAGAACGTTCTTCTACCGGAATATATACTGTTTTCGGATATATGCTCTATTTTCAAATTTTCACTATGTTTTATCCTACACATAAGCCAAATGATGGATAATTAACTTTCTATCACGTATATAAGTATATTTGTTTCGGAGCCGTACCTACCCGTAATTTTGATCACTCGAGCGTCTACCAAAACACGGCTCATATTTACTTATACTTGGCTGGCAACATTAGCACGTAGCTAGCTAGACGTTCATAACATTTGTCGTGTATTGTAACCACTTGCTTGCTTTTAACCGCCTTAATAATGATCGTCTACACGTGTTCGATTTTCTGGCATATCTCCCACCGGTCCTCGACATGGCATAGCATATTAGCATTAACATTGACATATCCAACTAGAAAAACTGTCAGTTTTGACTGAAAGTAGCTATACATATTTTGAGTTTTTGACTATTAATTGAAAGTAAGATAGGAATAAATAACTATCAATATATGACATTAGCATAATAATTTGGATTGTGAATCTTATTATACAAATTATATAAGCATAATATGATTATATAAAAAGTAATGTTAGTCAAACCTTAGACCTTCGAGTAAAATTTGTCAAATATTCACGAACGGAATTGCACGTTGCTCTTTTCCCTCCGTCGACCCCAATTTTTTTACTTCTGTTCCATCAAATTTTTTCTCAAAAGAATTTATTTCTATCTCCTTATATATCATCAGTTCATAAATTTAAAAATGTTGTCCCTTTGATATAACTTACCTATCTTTTATCTATTAATTTATCACTATTTTTTATTGACAATACATATTTTGGTATTTTTCATTTTCTTCAAGGATGGAATGAGAACGATACGCTCCTCCCTTTATCCCAAAACATAATCATTTTTACCGTTCAGATTTTGTCCTAAATTTAACCACCTCTACAATTTTTCTCTCCTAAATATTCTTATTTTACCCCTACTGTTGGGGGAAAATATCTCATCTTCGGGGTTATTGCCAAAGCAGCATGAAGACAGTCAACCAGTTCGAAGATTGTCCGAAGACCATCTTCGAAGATGCCCAGAACCTGGTTCGAAGCCCGAAGACAGACACTGGTTCGAAGTATGTATTCGAACCAAAGCCCTTCAGGATTTTTTCTGCCAGCTAAGATGGAAGACTTATCTTCTATCTTATTAGATTAGTCTTTTACCATTTTAGCCCTATTAAGGAAAACGAATAGTTTCCTTAATGTCGGTTGTAATAGAGGGGTAAATAGGTCTTTTCCTTAATGTTTAAGCCTATAAATACCCCCCATTTCACCCTGTAATAGAGACCGAATACAAGTGATTCAATACACACTTTCGAACTATTCTAAGCTATTATCCTTTCGGAGGCTTAGAACAGTTTGCTTCACAAACACTTCGTTTGTTAGTTTCTTTTCTACAGAAATCTGTTAGCGTAATCTTTTACGCCAACAACCCCTATTTCAAGTACTAGTAGCATATAGTACTAATTGTTTAGACGTACTAGTTGAGAGATAATTCAGATTTTTTTCATTACATCTTAATAAACCTCTTAATAAACCGTAAACACACAAAGTCTAAAAATTACCTATAATTTAAGACTAAGAAAGTATTAAAGAAACATCAGTTTATAATATGCCACTAGGGCAGTAGGGCTTATCATGGGCAGCCCAACCCGAACCGGATCCAGTCGTGTCATACCCGGCCTGAAGCCGAACAAGCCAAAAAAATAAAATAAAATACGGAACACGTGTATGTGCCAGTGACGAAATCAGAAATTCAGCGTAAGAAAAACTTGGAAATTTGCGCACATCTCAGATGGCCAAAAAAAAAGAGAGCGTCCAAAGGACAGAAAAGTCATCATCCTCCACCGCTGACCACCGACAGGCCGGACCCAACGTTGAAATGGGACCCACGCTGTCAGTGGCACGAGGGATCAACGAGGCGAGCTGGCTAGTGGCGGGCACACGCCGCGCCCGACCCCGCGCACGCAGCGAGGGCCACGTGCCTCCGCCCACCCCTCCTCACTGACGCCGGAGCCCACGACATCACGTGCCTCGCCACAGCGCGGTGGGTCCCACCTCGATCCCCACGAAACAGCGAGCAGGCGTTGCAGCGAGATCCCGCCGTCCATGGGATCCACGTGGCGCACTACTCCGACGGTGGCTGTTCTCGCCCGAGCGGCGGATCGCGCGTCGGGGTGGGCCCGGCTCGGTAATCCCGGATTAGTAATGAGCGGTCCGCGCGGGCGGCGGCAACGGCGAGGCCGCGGCAGGCGGCAGCCGTGGGGGCCCTCGTGGCGCAGTGCACGGCGGCGTGAGCCACCGAGCCCCGGTGGCCGGCCGGTGCCTCCTCTTTTCTTCGTCAGAAATTTTCAGATGGTTAAGCATCTAATAAGCCCTTTAAACCTCCGTTTTTTTCAGTTTTAATTTTAAGGTGAGCTTGTAGCTGAAATGCTAAATCTATTGTCTTGTTGCCGGCAGTAGGCAGCAGCTACTCCGACGCTTTTGGCAGGAGATGCATGGAAGAGCCACATGAAAACGACGGTCTTTCTGTTTGTAATAATAATGAGGCGAGCGCGGCTGACACGCACATACAGAAGCACAAGCCACCACGCAGGGGGTGCACCCACAAACACGCAGCAGCGGCAGAGACACAAACTGACGTCGCCTTCGTCCCCCCCGCCCTCTCGCTCTCTACTGCGGCTGCTGCTGCTGCTTAAATCCCTCCCCGTCCTAATCCTCCGCTTCCTCCTCCTCTCTCTCTCTTCTTGGCTCGCCCCCAAATTTCCCGGAAAGCGCGGCCGGAGGGGAAGAGAACCAGTGGGCGGCGAGGTGGTGGGGTTGGCGCAGAATTGGGTGTGGTGCGTGGTGGGGTGGAGCGGTGGAAGTGAGATCCGATGGCTGCAGCGGCAGCGGCGGCGGCGGGGGAGGGCTTGGCCGGCGGTGGAGGCGACGGAGGTGGTAAGTGGGTGCTGTGCTGCTGTTTGTGTTTCTGTGGGTGTGTGGGTTGTGTTGTTTCTGATGAGGATTTGTGCGGTTTTGGGGTGTCGATGTGTTCAGGTGGAGGGGGAGGAGTGGACAAGCTGTTCGTGGAGCTGTGGCGGGCGTGCGCGGGGCCGCTGGTGACGGTGCCGGCGGTCGGGGAGAGGGTGTACTACCTCCCGCAGGGCCACATCGAGCAGGTGAGAGGATGAGGGAGTGAAGAGAAGACCACGGCCATGGCGGTAGTGTTCCCGAGCTGTGGGAGTTGTGTCTCTTTTTTGTTTTTAGAGGGTTTTATTGTGTCTGAATTGGAAATTGTCACCAATTTTGGGGATTTGGAGCGTTTTGCCTGTGATCGGTGCGAATTGCCCAATTTTTGGGGGTTTTGGCGTGGGATTTTGCCACTGGGGTGTGAGTTTATCCACCGCTTCCCCTTGATCTGGGGAAATTTGGTGGTCGCAGCTGCGAGGCGCTCCTCGATTTAAAATTTCTTGGTTCCTGTTCGTCAAAGCCCGCGCCTTTGCGCTGTTTTCTCCTCGTGTCTGATGCTCTTGCTGGGTCTCTGCAGTCTGAACTGGGATTTCTCTTCCGATGTGGAGGGTTTGCCAATGTGAGTCTTCGGTCTTGCAGAATCCGTCGTTTTAGGCGGAAAATTCAGGGTTCCTTGTGATTGCGGACAAAATCTAGTTTTTTAGTGGAGTGATTTCTTTACTGGTTACTGCGGTGAGTTCATTTGACCTTGGAGATTTGGTCTTTGTTTAGTGCCTCGAATGGTATCAGTACCTTTATGTTTTTTTATATTCGCTGCCAAAGTTTGGGACGTATTTTTTTAACAACGATGGGAAGATGCGCAATGATGTTCTTGCCTTGCCTTGTGATTTGGAGACCTGATTCTGCCGCTTCTGTTTGCTTCTGCCGCCGGTTTCAGGTGGAAGCGTCGACGAACCAGGTCGCCGAGCAGCAGGGTACGCCGCTCTACAATTTGCCATGGAAGATCCCGTGCAAGGTCATGAACGTCGAGCTGAAGGTATTTGCATCTTGCTGGTTCTACTCCGTAGCTTCGTTGCTGCTAATCGTGCCATTTTATTATGGTTATGAGCATGTGCTTTTCTTTTCTTGTTTGGATAGGCTGAGCAAGATACGGATGAGGTGTATGCCCAGCTCACACTACTTCCTGAGAAGGTTTGTGGCTTCCACTTGTGTTTTGTGTGGAATTGCGGCCTGGAACTCTAACAAGCGAAGCGTTCGTGTTGATTTACAGCAGCAGGATGGGAATGCCTCTAAAGACCAGGTGGAAGAGGAGGTGGTGCCACCGGCAGCAATCGAGCGGCCCCGGGTGCACTCATTCTGCAAGACGCTTACTGCCTCGGACACAAGCACACATGGTGGATTCTCGGTGCTGCGCCGGCACGCAGATGAGTGCCTCCCACCACTGGTTAGGCCCTTGTAGGCTGTAGCCTTTGACTCGATGTCTCCTACGTTCTTCTCGTTGTTACTGGTTATCCTTTTGTTGGGTTAATAATAGCAATACCTCCGACATTGCTGCTTGATCAGGATATGAGTCAGCATCCCCCAACACAAGAGCTGGTGGCCAAGGACCTTCATGGAGTTGAGTGGCGTTTCCGTCACATCTTCCGAGGTAATACTTCATCCATCATCCTCCTTGTAGTGGTCTTATTCCAAAACAATGTATGATGTATCCAGTTCTTTCATGTTTGTTCCCTCAGGCCTCCATGACAGGTATGCACACTTAGTACAACACAATGCATGCTATTTTTGTGTTTTGATGACCCATTTTTTATCTTAAATGCAAAATCTGATATGGTAACTTCTGTTCAATGACATGGACCATATTTTCTGCAGCAATTTTGTGTATTTAGTTTTTTTTTCATAGGCCTGCCCTTGACACTTAGTGGAAAATGATGACTATCTATCAAGCAGTTATTCATTAACACATTTAGTTTTCTTTTGATGAAGATTCCCTGCTTCATTGCCCATAGTGAAATTGCATCTTGGCTAATTTTAGTTGGTCGATATCTATCGAAATTAACAAGCCTCTGCTTGTGTGATATCAGGTCAGCCACGAAGACACCTTCTCCAGAGTGGTTGGAGTGTTTTTGTTAGTGCCAAACGTCTTGTTGCTGGGGATGCCTTCATATTTCTCAGGTGTTGAATTGTCATGCCGAATGATTCATGTTGTTCTCTGTTCTGGTCATTGGCACTATGTAACCAATTCCCCTGCTTTATATGACTAGGGGTGAGAATGGGGAACTACGAGTTGGTGTTCGACGTGCAATGAGACAACAAGCTAATATTCCATCTTCAGTTATATCAAGTCACAGTATGCATCTTGGTGTTCTTGCAACAGCATGGCATGCGGTGAACACTGGGACCATGTTCACTGTGTATTACAAGCCAAGGTTTGTGTTAACTAGCAAATTGTACTCTTAAACAATTATGTTTTCATTTTAGGAAGCAATGATATTCCATTTGTTTCTTATTGTTGTATTAAAATCTAGAATCCTGTACATGATAGACAAAACATTTTGCAATCACTGGTCCTTTGCTCACCATTTGCATGTTTTAACTTACACTGACCTTGCAGGACTAGTCCATCTGAATTTGTGGTCCCACGTGATCTGTACGAGGAATCTCTGAAACGAAAGAATTCGATAGGGATGAGATTCAAGATGACATTTGAAGGTGAAGAAGCTGCGGAGCAAAGGTAAGCAGCTATTCTGTTGCAGCTTTGAAAGGGTAATTGATACATTTACTAATGGAGATAAATTCTTCATGGGAGATGGTAACACCTTTAATTTCGTTTGCCAGATTCACTGGCACAATAGTTGGAATAGGTGATACTGATCCATCTGGCTGGGCTGACTCAAAATGGCGTTCCCTTAAGGTATTTGCCTTATGTATTTTCCTTTGCCTTATGCAATCAAAATTGCATATGCCAGTTTATTCTAAGTTGTTCTTGTGAACTAGGTGCGATGGGATGAAGCTGCTTCTGTTCCTCGTCCTGATAGGGTTTCTCCTTGGCAAATAGAACCTGCCAACAGCCCTTCCCCTGTCAATCCTCTCCCAGCACCCAGGACCAAGAGACCTCGTCCAAATGTTATAGCTGCCACCTCTGATTTGTCTACTGTGAACAAAGAAGGTTTGAGTTTTGAATCTGATCACCTGAAATGTGTATTCTTGTTGCTACCATTACTAATTCATCATGTGCCTGTTCATTTAGTTGCTTCGAAAGTCATTGCAAACTCGCCACAAAATTGTCTTCCAATGGCTTTCCACAGTCAAGAAAGCACAAGTTTGAGAAGCCGTTTTGATGACAGCAATGAGCTAAAGACTTCTCAGAAGCTTATCATGAGGTCTTCTGGAAGTGATCAGGAGAAAAACAATGGTGCTGTCCAGAGAGAGCTAGGTTCGCAGGGTTGGATGCAGATGAGAAGGCCTGCTAGTTCTACTGAAATGTTATCTGGATTTCAACCACTGAAAGATGCACATAACCAGCTGAGTTCCTTTCCTTGTCAGATATCTGGAAACAATTCAAATACCTGGAACACAGTCAATGTTCATTATCCTGACCAACATGTCCATCATAATATGTTCCCTGGTACATGGCCATTTAGGCCACATAACACTGGTTTTGGTGTAAATCAACACAAGTACCTAATGATGCCTGACATCACACTCCCTCAAAGGTCTCTTAATGCAAAGTTTGGTGGGAATGGAGCATTCACTTCGCTTCGGGCCCATGGCATTGATCACCGCTCCTCTGGTTGGCATGGGCGTATTGAGACAAGTTCCCACATAGATGATGCCTCTTCGAGTCTGACCAAACCCCAGCATTTGGTTATTGGTCATGATGTTCAGAAAACTAAAGGCTCTTCATGCATGCTATTTGGGATTTCTCTTGATAGCCCATCGAAACCTGAGTCATTGATATCCCCACCAAGTGTTGCATATGATGGGAAACCTCAAAACCCTCTGTCAGCAGAAGGGTTTCAACATGATGCATTTGAAAAGGATGAATGTTCTGATCCTTCCAAGATTGTGAAGCCACTTGATGGAGCTCAGTACGATTCTGTTTCAGAGAAACATCAGTCTTGTCCAGAAGTTGCTAGGAATATTCAGAACAAACTGCAAAATGGTTCCTCCCGAAGTTGCAAGAAGGTTTAGCACTCTTTCTACTGTTGCACCTTTTCCCTTTTATTATGTCTCAATGCATTACATACTCAGATACTATTTGAGCACAAATCTCCAATAAGCAGTTTTCAATGTATGCCCCAATTTGGTTATCTTGTTCTGCAGCTTGCTGGCTTGATTTTCCAGCTTGGTTGCTTCTGCAACATTGCTGCTTGTATTGATAAGTTTGCCACAGGTTCCACAGACTTAAAACCTGCTAATTATTTTATCTTTCTACTAATTAAAGCTAAGCTACATCATTCCTATGGAGGTTCCATACTTGGAACTGATTAGCATGATCCTGAAACCACTCTTTATTCGCTGAGATTTAGTAAAAACTCCCAGCAAATATCTTTTTATGGCCAGAAGCATGCTAGCATTTTTTTATTACTTAAACAGCACTATCTTTTATTTAAAAATAACAATAGTACTCATTTTAGGTCCACAAGCAAGGAATTGCACTTGGAAGGTCAATAGATCTTACAAAGTTTACTTGCTATGATGAGTTGATTGCTGAACTGGACCGGATGTTTGACTTTGATGGTGAGCTGAAGAGTTCTTGCAAGAACTGGATGGTTGTTTACACTGATAATGAGGGTGATATGATGTTGGTTGGTGATGATCCTTGGAAGTAAGTAGTACCTCTACAGAAATTATTCCTTTTTTGTTGAGTTGACTGATGCATAACTAAACTTGATTTTAACTAAACCCCTCTTGTTCATGTAGTGAATTCTGCAACATGGTTCATAAAATATTCATATATACAAGGGAGGAGGTCCAGAAGATGAATCCAGGTGCCCTAAACTCAAGGTCAGAAGATAGTCTGTCTAATTCCTTGGAAAAGGGGTTGGCTGGCGAAGGGCTCTGAGGTGGTTTATCCACCCCATCTCTGAATTCTGAGAACTGCTAATTTGTTGAGTCGCCGAGGTATGCTTTTAGCAGCAATCCCTGCTCCTGGTTGCAACTGCAGAACAAACGATCAAACTAGGCTAACCTTAAGAGATACTGCCTTATTTCAGGTCTTTTGTCATACTATGCAAAACCAAAAGGCGACATGTCCGCGGTAGGATGTGATCTTTTCATGGTGTGGTAGTAGTTGGTGCTTTATATGTATACCCCCATTTGTAGTTGGTGCTTGTCCTTGTATCAGTTGCCTGCTCCTCGTTTGCGACAAGTTTTGGGTGTGCTTTGTTAAGTTATTGTATAATATGTCCCTAGTAGTGAGAGAGAGGTACCGGAGCCAAGACGCTGGTGTGCTTGCTCGCCCTCGTTCTTCCGCTGAGCCTTGTAAATAGCTTTGCTCCCCCCTTCACTCAGTCTCTAATATGTAATCGGTGTACCTCAAGAAGGCAATGCAATTTGACCCTAAATGTTGCCATCTTGTTTGTGCATTTTGTTTGCTTGCCATCAGTATGATTCTCTCTGCGCACCTGTTTTGTTTGGTTCTGGTCTTCCTCCGGACAACGCATAGAATCCAAGGTGACAAAGCATCTGTTGAACCTGTGAGGTCAAACAAGGGTTCCATCTGCTCCCACTGTGGTTGACATTTGCAGAAGTTGCAGATTGATGGCCTGTGGGCTCACTTTGGTGGCAGTAAACCACTGCGGCCGTCGCATTTCGATAGCTGGAATGCTGGATTGGATGCATGCCCAGTAGCTTCACAGTTCACAGCTGGTGTTAGTACGTAGGCAGGTCACTCCCCTGTTCCAAGCAAAAAAATGCGAGGTCATCAATTTGCCACCTCTCTCTACAATCGGCTGCTTCACTGAAGACGTTGTCCCTGAACACCAGTGGCCCCCGGCGGTGGTGCGCTGGGGAGCAGGCCATCGCTGGAAAGTGCCACAACTCCTGTGCATGCATTCACGCCATTTTCATACCACCGTGACAAACTTAGCTCGTCGTTTTGTCGTTAAATAATGCAACTTTTTTGAAAAATTATATATAAAAACATCGTAACAATCATTTAAAAGACGTTTTTAACTTTTTAACACTAAATTAGCTCCTCCATTCGTCACATATTGTATTTTCATAAATATAGTAATTTAATGCTGGTAAAGATAACTTTTAACTCCAAAATATTATTATACTTTTATATTTTAATTACTTATTATTTTATCTAACTACTCTCAGACTCACGCTTATCAATCTACTTGAGAAGATAACCTAATATTTTTACGTCAACTTCCTATATTCCTATATTTTGAAGACTTTAATATTTTGAAGAGTATCTTTCATTCTTCATCTCTCCACCGGCCAGCAACGGCACGAGGCGTGAGTGACCTCGTTCAATGCTCGTTGTTCCAAGTTGTGTCTGCTCTCCTAGGTTTTTTTGGGCATTGCTTCTGCACCGGCCGTCCCTGTGCTCTTCTGCTCTGCTACGGCGTGGTAGTTAATGCCGCGTACTGGTGGTACGGCGGCATTAACGGCGGCGGATCACAGGAGGTAGCGAGGTGGACGATGGGGGTGGGATGGCATGGTGATCTCCTACGATCTGATGGAATTTATGGCCGTGTCGCCCGCGAATGCAACCGCGCGAAAGCTCAAAGCTGCCGCTGACCTGCAGATGCAGTGACGCAGTAGCTAGTGGAGACTGCAGAGAGACAGAGAGTACGAGGTTTTGGAATTTACAATCCTGCATAGGTAAGAATGGAATTGCCAAAAAAAAAGTCTATAAAGGAACTACCTCTGCTATATAGGTAAGAATGTTGTTATCTTCTGAATTTTTGACAATCACAATGAAATCCAATGTTTCATAGCTCTTGCTAATCTCCACTAGCTCACCTTATCCTCCTTTCAAAGTAGGGATGTTAATTATCCCAATTCCTGTTCGGCGATGAGAAATTTTCCAATTAGGGACTAAATTATTTGCGCAAGTTGCGAGATGAGTGACTAAATTTCAAGCACATCGCAAGTTGTGTTATCACTTGTGTATTTGACTCAAAATAAAACTAAAGCTTTGTTTTAGAGAAAATTTCATATATTATTTTTTTTGAAAATATAAATACTCACAACGGATATATCATGCTTTATTTGAAAGCAAGTTTCACGGACCAAGCAGAAGTCTTTCAGGTTGGGGACACAAACCAACAAAAACCACATAAACAACTGACAGCAAACAGATTCAAAATGACCAAAACAGCTATGACCCAACTAAGTAACCTCATCTCCCAACTAGAGCACCCAAAACCAGTCACCCAAGACACCCAACATCCACAAGCGATCAACATCTACAGAAATCCCAACAAGACCAGAATGATTGCAGAAACAATTTTACAGCTCACTGGAACACCCACTAAAACGACAACTTCACCCGCTTCCTATCCTTGCCAACTGAACGACTTTTGCATGAAGCAATTTGGCACAAGCTATAACCTCCTCCCTGTGACGCCCCTTCGCCACATTCTTCCACTAAAAAACAAAATCCATCAGCTTATACGACACCACAAAAACTTTACAAGACAACTTATTATTAAAGACAAAATCATTCTGAGTAAGACAAATGGTCCAAACACCAGCAACCACGATGCCCAAATAAGCTGATTTCTTACGATTGTTCATCCTCAACTTTTGAGCCTCAACGATCTGATATATACTTTTCAAGTACCTCGGCCACTACAAAACAAACCCCCCTTTAGCAACACATTTATGCGTTGGTAAAACCCCACATAAATGTTACAAAGAGCTATAGCAACGCATAATTATGTGTTGCCTATGTTGGCGTTGCAAGGGTCTTCTACAACACATATACATGTGTTGGAATATACTATTTATATCCATTGGTAAGCTATAACGGATATGTGTGGCTTAAAGCAACACATATATGTGTTTGCGCCGCCTATTGATAATTAATATGTATAGGGTGTTGCAACATTTGGAATAAAAATGTGGCAACACTTAAATGTGTTGCTAGCAAAAAACCATAAATAGGATATTTATAATTGTAATTTTATTTCGAGTGAAACAAATATGTACAACATTTTTGACATCATCAGAAACACACATGACAATTAAGCACAAATCAATACTTTATTGATTATAAATTACTATAATACAAAGTATCATCCACAATGTAATTCATCATATAATCTGTGCAGAAAAAATCTTTGCTACGAAAAGGAACTATATTACAGGGTTCCTATTATTATTCTATTTTTGAATCCTTTAGCAAAAAATTAGAATTGATCTTCGGGGCGCTCCAGGAATTTAATCCAGTTCAATAAGCTTTGCTTTGTATTTTGACATGCTGAATCAACCAACAATACTTGGAGCTTTTTTGCATTCTGTGAAAGGTGCTCTCAAGCTAGCCTGTCGAACCATGCTCACAATAGAACCAAGAATTTAATTCAGTAGCTGCCAGGAATTTTGCATTGGTGCACAAATGAGTAAAAGGATAAGTAAGAATTGAAGGAATGTAAGATGAAATGGAAGTGTACAGAGTTTTGTCAAGTTATCTTTCAAATATGCCAACAAGATACCAAGGGTTCCAGACAACCACTACAAGAAAACAGAAAGTTTTCGTCGGCTATTTTATCTTCCGTCGGCATTTCGAAAAGCCGACGGAAGTTAAATAACTTCCGTCGGCCTCAAGTGGCCGACGGAAGTTAAGTTAACTTCCGTCGGCTTTTTGCAGTGGCCGACGGAAATTAAAGGGGATTTTTTCCCGGCCGATACAGAAGCCTTAACTTCCGTCGGCTTTAATGGTGGCCGACGGAAGTTAAGGGAATAGGTATCCCCAACCACACGCGCGCGTACAAGAAACCTAATCCCTATACACACGCGCGCCCCGCCGGCCCAAACTCCCTCCTTCATTCTGCCACCGCCGCCGCAGCTGCCCGCCGCCACAGGCCGCCGCCGCCCGCCCCCACCGCCCGCACCCGCCGCCGCAGGCCGCTGCCGCCCGCCCCCACCCTGCACCCGACGCCGTAGGCTGCCGCCGCTGGTGCCCCGAGCGGCCACCCGCCGCCGCCCGCCCCCATCGCCTGCCCCTGCCCCCGCCGGCCCCCGCCCACCGCCGCAGGCCGCCCTCGCTGGTGCCCCGCCGCCGTGCTCCTGGCTGCCCGCCACCGCCCATGCCCCCGCCACCGCAGGTCGCCGCCCGTCGGTGCCCTGCCGCCGCCGTGCCCCTGGCCGCCGGCCACCGCCCATGCCGGTGACCACATCCGTCCATCCCAGCACCCCACCACCGCCGCTACCATTCGCCCATTACCGCCAACCGTAGTCGTCGCCGCCGTCGTTCCCAAGTAATTTTTACCCCATAATAATGTCGTCTCTTTTTTGTGGTTGAATTGGATCAATTTTGTAAATTGTGATTGAATTGAATTGTTATTTTTTGTGAAATGTGAATTGTTAAATGATTTATGAATTTAGACTTAGCTTGTAATGAATTTTTTAATATGTTGTCATGTTGTCATGTTGTAATGAATTGGATCATGGTTGTCACGGCATTGCCTAGGCACCGACTAGGCGTCCAGGCGGTTCCCGCCGAGCGCCATGCCGGCCCACCTCGCCTGGTGGAGTTGGGCGCCTGCCTGGCCATTCAAGGCATCGCCCATGGCGACTAGGTGGTCGTCGGGCGTCTCTAGACGGCCGACTAGGTGAAAGTGCCTTCGACTAAGGTGTCGGCGCGTCGCCCTAGCCCCCTTCTCGAGTCTCGACTGAGTCGACACTCTCCCTCCCCTTCCACTTGCGCCGCCACCTCTGCCCCTTGTGCCGCTGGCCGCCTCTGCTACCCCTCCCCTTGCGCCGCCAGCCGCCGCCTCTGCTATCCCTCCCCGTGCGCCGCGTCGCCGCCTCTGCTACCCCTTCCCCTTGTGCCGCCGCCTCTGCTACCCCTCCCCGTGGCACCTCTCTCCTCTCTGCTTCTCTCATCCTCTCCCCCTCCCTCACGGTGATGGCGCGGCGAGGGCTCGATAGGGCATGGCGAGGGCGCAACTATTTTTGAAGCATTACGGTCGTTATGATGTTAATGGTTTCCGCTTCCGTTCAACTATTTTTGAAGCATATCGACCTCTAGCGGCAACAACTAATACTGGAGTTGTTACAAGGGTCATTGATCGACAAGGACACGAAACTATGTATTATGGAATCATCAAAAATATAATCAAGTACAATTTTGCCGGGAATAAGGAGATTAAAGTAGTCTTTTTCGATTGTGATTGGTTTGACCCTAAACATGGTACTCGTGAAAACCAATTTGGGATGGTTGTAGTGAACTGTAGAACAAACAATCAAACAAGATGGTCAACAAAAAGGCACGCCACAATAACCAAGAAGCTAGATGCCACAATTGTTCAGAACCTATCATCAATCAATGACCAGAAAGGTGATGCGCACGGGTGCCCGATCTTCCGTCAGGGGGGTAAGCTCGATTGGTGGAACACTCGACGTTGATGATTCGGCTTCCGATAACCACAGATCCAAACCCCGCAATCGCTACACCACGGCTCTGTTGGTTATCAACCACGCACGAACGCGATTGACCTCACCAAGAAGGCTTATCCCTGTCTGCGAATCGAGAACACAAGCAAGAACACGAAAACACAATCTCACAAACAGAAGAGAGATCGATTTCTCAAGTGGGGTTCCGCAATCTGACCAAGTCAAAGTTCAATCTACAAGAGATTCGAAACTAAGCAAAACCCAGCCCTAATCCCTGGCGGCTGCAGAGTATTAATACCTAGGGTTTGTGGAAAAGTCGAGACTAATGTTGGGCTTAAGGTCCCAAATAGATACAAAGCCTGACGTAGCCCAAAACGGTGACGCAGCACCAAATGACTTGTTCGGACTACACAGAACGTTTCGTAACGAACCATGACTTGGCACCAGACCCATTGGAAATATATTTTCGTTATCTTTCCAACGCCTTAAAGAACGCCTCAATCCGACTCCGTATGAGAAAGTTATGCCCATTTTACTGAAGGTTGCTCCGCTGAATCCGAACCGAAATCAGAGTTTGAAGTGGAATTCGAGTTGGATTGTTGTGCCGCCTCTCCCCCTTGTGTTTGATTTAGAAGTGCTTCTCCCATGTTCCTTATAGTCAAAATATCATCCATAAGTAGCATCCCATCCGTATCCATATCATTATGTAAAGTAAGAAACGAACGGACCTCATAATTAAGCTTCCGTGCACGGGAGCGAGTGATTGGTCCAAGAATGATAGAGTATTGGATGTCTTTATCATTGTTATCGATATTCACATCAAAAGGCATGCCACAATAATAACTAAGAAAATAGGTTGCTTTTGGAGCAAATTCAAAATGAAGTTAGAGTGATCACCCTCGGCACAAATTGACAAACATTAGTGAATGGTTCAACATGCTCCAGGAGAAGTGAGAGTTGGTTGTATAATACCCACAGCTGATGTCCATTGCATGCATATAAATGTCAATAGAAACTAAAGGAACAAGTCCAAACAAAATTAATTTTGAACAGATCAACAGATACAACGGGAACAGATGCTTCAGGGATCTCATTAAAAATGACCATGGTGATGAATACAGAATAGCAATGAATACTCAATACTCTTTATATCAGAATATAATCAACTGATCAGTTGCTATTAATTTCACAATAGATTTGCATTGGTGCACAAATGAGTAAAAAGATAAGTAATTGAACGAATGCAAGATGAAATGGAAGTGTACACTGACCTGGCTAATGAAATAAATAACTGCATTGTGGTTAGATTAAATTTTGTGTACTCACACGGACAAGCTGCACATAAAATTGGAATACTATAATATAATGCAATAGTCAACAAAAATAATGTTTGTTTAAAATTTAAGGTGATA
Organism: Zizania palustris; assembly: GCA_019279435.1. Taxonomy (NCBI): domain Eukaryota; kingdom Viridiplantae; phylum Streptophyta; class Magnoliopsida; order Poales; family Poaceae; genus Zizania; species Zizania palustris. The sequence continues at coordinate 29,041,445 of JAAALK010000289.1, read as the reverse complement.
GAACATACACAACTTGAAGGCCATGCTATAATATTGTCGCCTACATCTTCAATAACATTCAAGTTTTCGTATGGTCATACCAATGGTTCATTAGGCACAACTATAAGACCGAGATGCAGCTTCAAAAATTCTTTGCCTAACTTAAGACCTCCAACTTTATCATTTGGGTTAGTGCCATTTATTATCCCTAAGGCAACAGTCTTTTGTTTATGTCTCTAGCTCTTTAGGTACACAAGAGTGCTAACCTAATCCATAGATCAAAGAGTATCATTAGGCAAGTCAGAATGAGCAAGCAGAAGAATATCAATTTCAATTTATTTACAACATAACCTCCATCCACATGAAAGTCAATGTTAAGAAACAAATGAAAATAATTGTGAAGATGGATAGAAGTAGTTTAAATACCTGGTATTGTACTCGTTTAGGGCAACTAGATGTGGTTTCCTTATTCATACCCTATAACAAATGATTGATTGTTAGTAGTAATTAACTTTTCTCTCTGACCCTCATAGAGAAAAGTAATAACACAATCACCTTTGATGCATTAGCACAATTGTTGTACTCAACTCTATTATGTGTGTGGAACTCTTTTGGTTTGGCCTGTCATCATTAGATATAAATGTGTAGTCAGTATTGAAGAAGCATGCTTTGGTAGCATATAAATGTTCCATGCATTAAAATTGGGATCAAAATAACCTTATGTGCTGTAGCAACTCTATCAGCGCGTGTTAAATTGACTTCTTGTGGGATCGGATTTGTTCAGATCAGGATTAATCTTTCTAAAATGATGATCCGAATGATGAACAGTACACAGGTAAAGATCATACACAATAAACTGATATTCTGAACACATTCATCTTGAAAATCAAGTCAAACAAACAATTACAATTCTCATCAGCACATATCAAACTCAAAACATTTTGTAGTTTAACAGAGAAACATTGGCATTACACTTGCTTGGTAAGTAGATGATGAACAAGAATAGTTTCAGATCAAACAAAGGCAAGGTTCCACAACATAGATCAAACTGAATTGTCACAGACCTAAAGCAGAAACAGTTTATGTACGGTGCACATGGATGATATGAAACAATGTTGCCTATTGTTTCTTGCATTGGAAAGAAAATAGAAAAGACTAGAGCAAAAGCATAAAGGAACCAGAATTAAAGTCTAGCAACACTAGGAGAAAATTAACTAGAATGAACAAGCTAAACTGGAACATAATTAATTTCAGAAGAATCAATGAAGAGATTGTTGTGATGTAGTTGAATTGAACATTCCTATTATCACTGTAATACCGAATACAATTCTCTGCTAGCTGTGGGGCAGTGCATAGAATAGAAACTAAGAGTACTCAAGAACATCAGATGATAAACAGAAACTAAAGAATTACCAGCAGTAAAGGTGTAGTACAAGACACAACAAAGTTGAGCAAAAATACACTTCAAGAATACACACACACCGAAGGGAAAAGAACTTCAGAAGCAAATACAGGAATAAAACTTTCTCAAAGAGACACTGCAGGTACAGATTTCACCTAGTACTAGTAATTTGGATATGATCAAACTGAGTTCTAGCCGACACTAGCAACACTGAATAGATCTTTCGGTAGAAGTAGCTAGAACCAGAGAGACAAGACTGACAACCAAACATGAACTATGAACTACTTCAGCAAATAACCTAGAGAAAAGAAGAACGACAAGAATCTGATAGGAAATAGTTCTTTCTCCAAAAAAACTGGCACTGAGAAGTAGCGGAAAACTGGCTTCTGGTGGCGTTGCAATCTCTGAAATATAGCAGACTACACCACCGACCGCTCCTTCCAGTGCCATACTGTTGCGCCCCGATTTAACAAATCGAAACATTATTGAATTTCCAAAGAAAAACAATAATATAAGAGGTTCATCATGTGACAACGTACATACGATAAGCATCCATGGTACACAGACCACAATTATTACATAAGAGTGAAATTAAAATCATAAAAATAAACTGCATGACGAACGCCTTCTTCAGGATCTTTCTTCTTGACTGGGTCGCTACTCCAGACCATCCTCGTAGTAGGCATCCTCTGAATTGTGTGTCCAACGGGTATGAGTACAAAGAGTACTCAACAAGCCACCGCAAATGCAAGTAGTAATGCAAGATAATAACAAAGGAAGGATAATGGCTTAAAAGTGCGGAAAAGTACATTTTTCAGTTATTGCATTTAGTGTAGTCAAATTTAATCATGCGGAATAATAAACATGAACATCATAATACCATCTAACTCGAGGAGTACGTTTTCCCTCCTCGCACAACAATCCTTACATGTCAAACCATCATGCACATTCATTTCAAAAGTAAACTAACTGTGGGATGTCACGCAACCCGCCCTTGACCATGGGCTCGGCATTTCGAAAAGATTTATGACTCTGATCAGAGATGTACTACTGTACCCACAAGGCACGCTCTCATCCTAAACACTAAAGTGTAACGAGATGACCCAAACCACGGAAACTCGTGCCAAAACATTAGCATGAAATGCTCCAAGCGATAACCACCCGCTCTAGGTTTCGCCGGCGCGCCGGGCCGCATCCCGGCTAACGTCGCACCCCCTTTTGCGCTACGTCGGTACAAGCCACCCGCAGGTGCTGCTTGACCCATCTCCAAGTGGTGGCCTCGGTTTGGAACACTCCATACCTTAGTTAGGACTTACCCATTATACTTGTGGTTAGTACGAAAGTGTATTGCAATGGATCCCGCAGACCGGTCCTTATAGTGCCCCGGGTGCTACCAACCAATGCCCTAGCTTGCATCCGGAACCCACCATGCATACACTCTCAACCATAACTCTATCACCAATAGCATTCCAGGGATGAGAATAACGGGGATCATATAGTAGATTCCAATCGCTACGACTCATTTTTAATCCTATAGCAATCGTGTCGATACATTGGACACTAGCTAATAATACTAATCATATGGTGACAAAGAGTTTAGGCTAGATATCATGGCTTGGGTTGCACAACAAGGTCGGGGGATCCTAAATAAATATATTGTAAAGGTTTCATTTGACTAATGCATGTATATCCTATGTGTTTTAGCAATAGTTTAGTAAAACATGGGTTCAACATGCTCAAAAGAGTGGTTTGGTGACTTGCCTTGCTCAGCGAAAGGTGACGGAGGAACTTCTGGGTAATATTCCAGCTCCTCAGCGGCGTCGTAGTCTTCCCAATATAAATAAAATAAAATAAATATGACATTCAATTAAACAATCTAAAACCACACAATAAGCATATAGGTTTTGATTGGGTTAATTTAAAGAAAACAAGTTGTTAAGTTTCTGAAATTCATTTTATGAATAATTTAAAATGAACTAGAATGTAATATGGTCCTTTATAAAAAGGGTTTTAATTGTGAATAATCTTATTTTAAGTTTTCTAACTAATTTAAAATAAGAGCTTCAGAGAAAACTTAGTGGTGTCATTAAATTAACAGGAAATGAATAAATATAAATTTTGCTGAAATTTAAATAATTAAATTTGTAATTAACTCTAAGAGCATTTGAATACTTTATTAAATAAGGGTGAAATATTCAAAGCAAGTATACTATTTTTATTGTATGAACATGTAGAGAATAATATTACAAATTTTCTGGAATTGAAATGGTAATTTTTGAAGTTAAAATGCGCAAGATATGAATTTTGGAAGTTTAAAAGCATTTCTGGAATTTAATTTAAACCAAAACAACCTCGGGTCCACGGTGAGCCGAGTCCACCGTGCACCCGCGCACTGTGCGTGTGCACCGGATCAAGATCCACCGTTGGATCACGATCGAGCGGCCACGGGCGAGGCGGGGGAGTTAAAATGATGTGGACGACTGAGATTAAAACGTTGAACCGGTACGCATCATGCGGTCTAGATGCGATGCGGGATTTAAAATCTAGCGAATGGCCCAGATTAAAACATAACGCTTCGCCAGGATCTAACGGATCCGATTAAACCGCACGAGGGGTTTAATCACCACCGTCAGATCCAGATCGCACGGTCGCGATTGAATCCGACAGGGCACGCGTCGGGAGGGGTAAAGTACCCGTCTTCCCCGACTCCGGCGACGCGACGACGAGCGATTCCGGTGATGGCGAGGGTTATCTGGCCTAACTAAAGCTAAAAACGTAAAGAGGGAACTACGGGGAACACGAGGGTACCCTTGCGGTGGTCCGAGGTCGACGGGGCATGGCCGGCGACGAGGGGAGGCGGCGAAGTCGTTCGGGTCCTTGTCGGCGACGGGGATCCGGCGGGGTTCGTCGTCGGCGGAGGGGTGGTCGAGGTCGGTGAGGTTTTGGTGGTCACGGAGGTGCGGTCAGCGTGGACGGAGAGGGACTCCGGCGGCGGCGAATGACGGCTGGAGTGCGGGTGGCGGAGGAGTGTTAAAACTTGGAGTACGTGCGTTCGGTTCGATCTTGCAGCGTGTGAGCGTGGGGGTTGAACGCGGGGTACCAGGGGGTATAAATAGGGTTGTCGGCGCGGGCAGAGGGGGCGCGATTAGGGAGGCCGAGAGTAAAAACTCTCTTCAATGCCGGTGAGCTCTTTCCTTGCATGCGCGCGCTCGATCCGGGGAGACAACGCATGAAATAAAGGGGGAAACGGTCGGCCGAGCGTGGGGGGCCGTTTAATGGCGTCGAATTAATGGGGGAGGGGCCGGCGAGGAGTTTCCGAGGCGGGGTCGTCGGCCGGCGTGATTTGGGGGCGGTGGCGGGAGGTGGACGACGGGTCCGATAGGTGGGCCAAGGCGGTCAGCGGGCGCGAGCGCACGAGTGCGGTGGCTGACGGGTGGGGTCGGGCATCGGTCGAGATAGGGGTCGGTTGGCACCGATAGGTGGGGCCAAGATGTCGGGTGCGCGTGCACGGAGAGAAGGGCTCACAGACGAGCGGGACCCGGGTGTCAGCCCAAGGCGTGCGGGGGTAACGGGCTGGGCCGGCCGGGAGAGAGAGAAAGTGAGGGAGAGGGCCTGCTACTATTTAAAGGATTTTCTGATTAAAAATAATTACAAAAAATGGATTAAAATATTTGGGCTACTTCCAAGGTTGATAAAAATTTGTAAAAATTCTCAAAAATGTATCTTGGCCTTGGGATCATATACAAAATCTTCTAGCCCCTGGTTTGGTCATTTCATCTAGGTTCTAGTTCAAAAAAGGTTAAGGAGGGAATTAAAGGTATTTCCAAAACAAATAATTCCAGGAAAATAGATTAATTGATATTTTTATTTCTTTGAAAATTTGGGGTGTTACAAATCTATCCCCCTTACAAAGAATATCGTCCTCGAGATTGGAACACTACTCAAATAGCTCGATGTATTGGGCTTTCAACTCGTCTTCTTTTTCCCATGTGGCTTCTTCAACGGGGTGGTTGTCTCACTAAACCTTGCAGAAGAGAACCACACGGCTCCTGGTTACCCTTTCCTTGGTTTCCAAGATCTTGACGGGTTTCTCGATGTAGGTCAAGTCCTCTTGAACGTTGAGTTGTTGGAGGTCGGCTTGCTCGGCGGGCACACGAAGACACTTCTTTAGCTGGGAGACGTGGAACACATCATGAACTCCTGCCAAGGATGGAGGTAGTTCTAGTTGGTATGCCACTTCTCCTAGCCGTCGGAGGATCTGAAAAGGTCCGACATAGCGGGGTGCTAGCTTGCCTTTCATGTTGAACCTTTGAGTTCCATGGAGGGGAGTGACTCGGAGGTAGACATAATCACCCTCCTCAAAGGTTAGGTCTCTTCGTCGGTTATCGGCGTAGCTTTTCTGTCGGTACTGGGCTATCTTCAATCTGTCCCTTATGATCTTGACCTTCTCTTCGGCCTCTCTCAATACATCTGTCCCAAATAGTTGTGACTCTCCGGTCTGATCCCAGAGCAACGACGTTCTGCACTTAAGTCCGTAGAGTGCTTCGAACGGGGACATTTGCAGGCTGGCTTGATAGCTGTTGTTGTAGGAGAACTCCGCATAGGGCAAGTTCTTGTCCCACATTCCGCCAAAGTCTAGAGCGCAAGCTCTAAGCATATCTTCCAATATCTGGTTAACCCTTTCGGTTTGACCATCGGTCTGAGGATGATAGGCAGTGATAAAGTTCAGCCGGGTGCCGAGTTCCTCTTGAAGGTTCTTCCAAAACTTAGAGGTAAACTGACTCCCACGGTCAGATAAAATCTTCTTAGGAACTCCGTGTAGGCACACGATTCGGGTCATATACAACTCGACCAACTTGGCGACAGTGTAAGTTGTCTTGACGGGGATGAAGTGAGCTACCTTGGTGAGTCGGTCGATGATCACCCAGATAGAATCATGACCAGCTTGGGTCCTGGGCAGTCCCGTGATGAAGTCCATTCCTATCTCTTCCCACTTCCATTCGGGGACCTTGAGGGGTTGCAATAGTCTAGCAGGTCTTTGATGCTCTGCCTTGACTCGCCGGCATGTGTCGCACTTGGCCACATACTCAACTATCTCTCTCTTCATGCTGACCCACCAATATTTCTCTTTTAGGTCTTGATACAACTTTGTACTCTTGGGATGTATGGAGTATAGAGTATCATGGGCTTCTTGGAGAATGAGAGTCTTCAACTCAGGCTTGTCGGGTACGCATATCCGGCTTCCGAACCAGATGGTACCATGCTCGTCCTCAGAGAATCCGGGAGCTTTACCCTTCCGCATGTTCTGCTGGATCTCCAAGATGTCCGGGTCTTCCTTCTGCTTTTCTTGGATCTGGTCTATCAAGACAAGTCTAGACTCCAAGGCAGCGAGGTACGCTTGGGTGGTGATCCCTAAATTCAGCCTTTCCATCTCCTTGTATAGCAAAGGGGCCTGATCCTGTATCATGATGGCATTACAGTACCCTTTTCGACTAAGGGCGTCTGCTACCACATTGGCCTTGCCTGGATGATAATGGATGCCCAAGTCGTAATCCTTGATCAGTTCCAACCATCTCTTTGCCTGAGGTTCAGGTCCGGTTGGGTGAATATGTACTTGAGGCTCTTGTGGTCGGTGAAGACCTCACATCGATTTCCCACAAGGTAATGTCTCCATATCTTCAAGGAATGAACCACGTCTGCTAACTCCAGGTCATGGGTTGGGTAGTTTAGCTCATGCGGTCTTAGCTGTCAGGAGGCGTAGGATATCACCTTCCCATCTTGCATCAAGACACATCCCAATCCTTGATGAGAGGCATCACCGTAGACGTGGAAGTCTTTCCGGATGTCTGGCAGGGTCAGAATAGGGGCTGACACGAGCTTCTTCTTGAGGGTTTGGAAGCTTTCTTCACAATCTGGGGTCCATTCAAATTTTACCTCCTTTTGCAATAGCCTGGTCATGGGCTTGGCGATCTTCGAAAAATTCTCGATGAACCGGCGATAGTATCTGGCCAATCCGAGAAAACTCCGGATCTCGGTCACGCTCGTGGGCTGCAACCAGTTGGTTATGGCTTCCACGGTGGTTGGGTCCACAGCTATTCCTCCAGCAGATATGACATGGCCGAGGAACTTCACCTCAGACGACCAAAACTCGCACTTGCTGTATTTGGCGTACAGTTGCTATTCCCTTAGCTTTCCGAGGGTCAGACGGAGGTGGGTTTCGTGTTCTTCCTTGGTCTTGGAGCAGACGAGGATATCGTCGATAAATACCACGATGAACTTATCCAAGAACTCCATGAATACATTGTTCATCATGTTCATGAAAAAGGTCAGGGCATTCGTGAGTCCAAACGACATCACAGTATACTCGTAGAGTCCATAGCGAGAGGTGAAGGCAGTCTTGGGGATGTCCTCTTCTCTAATCCTCAATTGGTGATAACCTAACCTGAGGTCAATCTTGGAAAACACCAAGGATCCTTTCAGTTGATCGAACAGGTCGTCGATCTGGGGCAATGGGTACTTGTTCTTGATGGTTACGTCATTTAAGGTTCTATAGTCCACGCACATCCTTTTTGTCTTGTCCTTCTTCATAGCGAAGATGACCGGTGCACCCTAGGGTGATGTACTTGGTCGGATGTACCCTTTCTTCTCCAGGTCTTCGATATTGCTCTTGACTTCGGCTAGTTCATTGGCGGCCATTCGGTATGGGCGCTTGGAGATTGGAGTGATCCCGGGGACAAGTTCAATTCTGAATTCGATGTCCCGCTTGGGAGACATTCCTGGTAGGTCCTCTGGGAAGACGTCCATGAACTCCTTGACTATGGGCACTTCTTCAAGGGCTAGAGAGTGAAGAAATGTCCCCAGTGGTGTGCGACTGGTCATCCGAAAAGTGACGGCTTCGCCTTCGGGGTTGGTCACTGTTACGGACTTACTGCGCAATCGATCACTCCTTTGTGTTTCATTAGCCAATCCATTCCTAGGATGAGGTCGAGTCTGGTACACTTAATGAGGACTGGCTTAGCCTAGAATAATACTCCTTGGATCTCTATCTTAACCTTAGGACTGTATATGTGGGGTAAGGTTTTATTGCCTGGAGTGACAATCATCATGGGGACTGGTAGAGGGAGCACTTCCAAGTTGTGGGTTTTCACAAAGTCTCCCAAGATGAAATAGTGTGTTGCTCCAGAGTCAAATAATATCACAAATGGTATGGAATTCACGGTAAACGTACCGAGCATGACTTCAGGAGCCTCTTGAGCTTCCTCCGCGCTGATGTGGTTGACGCGGGCACGAACCGCCTGGTTGGGTGCCGCGCCTTGGGGTTGCTTGGGGTGAGGACACTGGTGCGAGTAGTGCCCTTCTTTCCGGCAGTTGAAGCAGACGAGCGGCTTCCCTTGGCGATCCCTTAAGATCGGGGCCATGGCGGCGGGCGTCGGCTGAGCGGCCGGAGCTGGTGGAGCGGGGCGGGGATGCCCGGTGTTGGATCCACCGACGGAGTGAGGTGGCCTGTAAGCGGACCGAGGATGGTAGGCGGGCGCTGGTGGCGGAGGGACGAAGTGGGGCCTCTAGGGATTCGCCTGCTAATGCTTGAAGGCGATCATTTTCCTCTTCTTGAGGTCCAACTTGTTTTTCTCAGTCTCTTGGATGAGCGCTTTATTCACCAACCGTTGAAAGTCGGCGTAGTCGGTGGCGACGAGCTGGATGGACAGCTCATCCTTAAGTCCCCGGAGGAACTTAGCCTGGCGGAGGGCATCGGTCTGCACCTCTTATGGCGCGTAGCGTGCCAAACGGTTGAACTCATTGAGGTACTCCATGACAGTCTGGCTGCCCTATTGCAGGTCGTGGAACTCCTACAGTTTCACCGCGATGACTCTGGCGGGGACGTGGGCGGCGCGTAAGGCGATGGTAAACTCCGTCCATGTCACCACGTGGTCCTCTGGCTGGGACTCACGGTAGTTGTCCCACCACTCCGCGGCAGGACCCTGGATCTGGTGAGTGGCGAATGCCGCTCTCTCCCGGTCGGTGCAGGGGAGGAGGTCCAACTTCTTCCAAATGGTGCGGAGCCAATCTCTGGCCTCCATGGGGTTGGTGGTGCTGGAGAAGATCGGTGGGCGTACACGGAGGAACTCCGAGAGTTGGGGAGTGGGTGCGGGTGCCAGTGCATGAGGGGCGGGCTCCACATTTTGCAGGCGGTCCAACTGCGCCTGTTGGTGTTGCATTTGGGTGAGGAGGGCGGTGATCAACTGGTTTTTATTCGCCATCATTTCTGCCAAGGTAGGGTGGTTGGCGGATGGCGACCCAGTCTGTCGTGGGCCCGTTGCACCCTAGTTGGGCACAACACTTTCGAGCAGGCCGTGGCTTCCTCCTTCTCCATTATTGGATCCGGTGTTCTAGTTGTCGGCCATCTTCTGAACATATAAAAGCTTAAGGCATAAGGTAAAAAGATGATGAAACAACATTGCAATCAAAATGGCCCATGGGGCTCATATATATATTTCTAGTGGTATAAAAAGTTTGTTACAATCATGCTCTTATTTTATTCTACCTACAACACAAGTTGTTGTAGATAGCACCACATACATAAAATTATTAGTCAAATAATGGTAACTAGCGCCTACAAGCCACCAGAGGCAGTCTCCGTGCTCTCGGAACCACGAGCACGCGGGTCCTGAGGGACAGTGGGGTCAAGAAAATTCTCGATGATCGGGTCGGAGACGAGACCGGGGTGCGGTGCAGGGGCGCTGGTGGTGGACGGTCCGACGGTCGAGGAGTGTGGCGGGATCCTCTTGGGGCGAGGGGCAGGCTCGTGGATGGGCTTCCTCTTCCTCGGTATGAGGGGAACCATCTCCACAATGTCCTTCTGCAGCTGCATGATCTTGCGCTGCAGCTCGCCATTTTGCTGGATCAAGTTCTTCGTCTCCTCACGAAGGAACTCAACCGCCTCATGGTGCTCATCGGCGTCGAGCACGGCCTCAGTATGGAGGTCATCCATGGCCTGAAGAAGACGCGACTGCCGGGCCATGACCGGATCACGAACGGAGTGAACTCCGAGGTAGATACTACGGTAGGCGTCGGGAGTGCGCTTCGGCTCAAGCCGAAAAGATGAGTTCTGAAGACGATCATCATAGATCATCCTCAACTCCATAAGGGCTTGGAGGGCGACGCGTTGGCACGCAACGTCGAAAGTCAGGCCCCCAAGTGCTGTTGTGTAGGGCAGCAGGTGTTCTCTGGATCCGTGGATGGTGAGGGAGACGTCGCAGGGTCCAGCGAATTCCTCTAGGTACACCCCCTGGAATTCGGGCTCGAAGAGGAACCCGAGGAAAGTGAGCATCATGCGGAGCTCCCTGACGAAGCCCTCGTAGTGGTGGCAGTAGTTGTGTACTTGGTAGACTGGCATCTACAAAAACAACAAGTTGAAGAAAGTGAGGGGAGGAACAAAGTTTATAAAGTAGGTTTTCGAGAAATAATTTTTTGGAACTATTGGCTTGGCTGGTCCGTTTGGCTTCCTACAGTCAAGTCGGCTCTGATACCATCTTGTTGCGCCCCGATTTAACAAATCGGAACATTATTGAATTTCCAAAGAAAAACAATAATACAAGAGGTTCATCATGTGACAACGTACATACGACAAGCATCCGTGGTACGCAGACCACAATTATTACATAAGAGTGAAATTAAAATCATAAAAATAAACTGCATGATGAACGCCTTCTTCAGGATCTTTCTTCTTGACTGGGTCGCTACTCCAGACCATCCTCGTAGTAGGCATCCTCTGAATTGTGTGTCCAACGGGTATGAGTACAAAGAGTACTCAACAAGCCACCGCAAATGCAAGTAGTAATGCAAGATAATAATAAAGGAAGGATAATGGCTAAAAGTGTAGAAAAGTACATTTTTCAGTTATTGCATTTAGTGTAGTCAAATTTAATCATGCGGAATAATAAACATGAACATCATAATACCATCTAACTCGAGGAGTATGTTTTTCCTCCTCGCACAACAATCCTTACATGTCAAACCATCATGCACATTCATTTCAAAAGTAAACTAACTGTGGGATGTCACGCAACCCGCCCTTGACCGTGGGCTTGGCTTTTCAAAAAGATTTATGACTCTGATCAAAGATGTACTACTGTACCCACAAGGCACACACTCATCCCAAACACCAAAGTGTAACAAGATGACCCATACCACGGGAACTCGTGCCAAAACCTCAGCATGAAATGCTCCAAGCGATAACCACCCGCTCTAGGTTTCGCCGGTGCGCCGGGCCACATCCCGGCTAACGTCGCACCCCCTTTTGCGCCACGTCGGTACAAGCCACCCGCAGGTGTTGCTTGACCCATCTCCAAGTGGTGGCCTCGGTTTGGAACACTCCATACCTTAGTTAGGACTTACCCATTATACTTGTGGTTAGTACGGAAGTGTATTGCAACAGATCCCGTAGACCGGTCCTTATAGTGCCCCGGGTGCTACAGACCAATGCCCTAGCTTGCACCCGGAACCCACCATGCATACACTCTCAACCATAACTCTATCACCAATAGCATTCCAGGGATGAGAATAACAGGGATCATATAGTAGATTCCAATCGCTATGACTCATTTTTAATCCTATAGCAATCGTGTCGATACATTGGACACTAGCTAATAATACTAATCATATGGTGACAAGGAGTTTAGGCTAGATATCATGGCTTGGGTTGCACAACAAGGTCGGGGGATCCTAAATAAATATATTGTAAAGGTTTCATTTGACTAATGCATGTATATCCTATGTGTTTTAGCAATAGTTTAGTAAAACATGGGTTCAACATGCTCAAAAGAGTGGTTTGGTGACTTGCCTTGCTCAGCGAAAGGCGATAGGGGAACTTCTGGGTAATATTCCGGCTCTTCGGCGGCGTCATAGTCTTCCCAATATAAATAAAATAAAATAAATACGACATTCAATTAAACAATCTAAAACCACACAATAAGCATATATGTTTTGATTGGGTTAATTTAAAGAAAACAAGTTGTTATGTTTCTGAAATTCATTTTATGAATAATTTAAAATGAACTAGAATGTAATATGGTCCTTTATAAAAGGGGTTTTAATTGTGAATAATCTTATTTTAAGTTTTCTAACTAATTGAAAATAAGAGCGTCAGAGAAAACTTAGTGGTGTCATTAAATTAACAGGAAATGAATAAATATAAATTATGCTGAAATTTAAATAATTAAATTTGTAATTTACTCTAAGGGCATTTGAATACTTTATTAAATAAGGGTGAAATATTCAAAGAAAGTATACTGTTTTTATTGTATGAACATGTAGAGAATAATATTACAAATTTTCTGGAATTGAAATGGTAATTTTTGAAGTTAAATTGCGCAAGATATGAATTTTGGAAGTTTAAAAGCATTTCTGGAATTTAATTTAAACCAAAAACAACCTCGGGTCCACGGTGAGCCGAGTCCACCGTGCACCCGCGCACTGTGCGCATGCGCCGGATCAAGATCCACCGTTGGATCGCGATCGGGCGGCCACGGGCAAGGCGGGGGAGTTAAAATGACGTGGACATCTGAGATTAAAACGTTGAACCGGTACGCATCGTGCGGTCCAGATGCGATGCGGGATTTAAAATCTAGCGAATGGACCAGATTAAAACATAACGCTTCGCCAGGATCTAACGGATCCGATTAAACCACACGAGGGGTTTAATCACCACTGTCAGATCCAGATCGCACGGTCGCGATTGAATCCGACACGGCACGCGTCGGGAGGGGTAAAGTACCCGTCTTCCCCGACTCCGGCGACGCGATGGCGAGCCATTATGGCGACGGCGAGGGTTATCCGGCGTAACTAAAGCTAAAAACATAAAGAGGGAACTACGGGGAACACGAGGGTACCCTTGCGGTGGTCCGAGGTCGACGGGGCGTGGCCGGTGACGAGGGGAGGCGGCGAAGTCGTTCGGGTCCTTGTCGGCGACGGGGATCCAGCGGGGTTCGTTGTCGGTAGAGGGGTGGCCGAGGTCGGTGAGGTCTTGGCAGTCATGGAGGTGCGGTCGGCGTGGACGGAGAGGGACTCCGGCGGCGGCGAACGACGACTGGAGTGCTGGCGGCGGAGGAGTGTTAAAACTTGGCGTACGTGCGTTCGGTTCGATCTTGCAGCGTGTGAGCGCGGGGGTTGAACACGGGGTACCAGGGGGTATAAATAGGGTCGTCGGTGGGGGCAGAGGTGGCGCGATTGGGGAGGCCGAGAGTAAAAACTCTTTTCAACGCCAGCGAGCTCTTTCCTTGCATGCGTGCGCTCGATCCGGGGCGACGACGCGTGAAATAAAGGGGGAAACGGTCGGCCGAGCGCGAGGGGCCATTTAATGGCGTCGAATTAATGGGGGAGGGGCCGGTGAGGCGGATCCGGGGTGGGGTCGTTGGCCGACGCGATTTGGGGGCAGTGGCGGGAGGTGGACGATGGGTCCAACAGGTGGGCCAAGGCGGTCAGCGGACGCTAGCGCACGACTGCGGTGGCTGACGGGTGGGGTCGGGCATCGGCCGAGAGAGGGGTTGGTTGGCGCCGACAGGTGGGGCCAGGGTGTCGGGTGCGCGTGCGCGAAGAGAAGGGCTCACAGACAAGCGGGACCCGGGTGTCAGCCCGAGGCGCGTGGGGGTAACAGGCTGGGCCGGCCGGGAGAGAGAGAGAAAGTGAGGGAGAGGGCCCGCTACTGTTTAAAGGATTTTCTGATTAAAAATAATTACAGAAAATGGATTAAAATATTTGGGCTACTTCCAAGGTTGATAAAAATTTGTAAAAAATCTCAAAAATATATCTTGGCCTTGGGATCATATACAAAAACTTCTACCCCCTGGTTTGGTCATTTCATCTAGGTTCTAGTTCAAAAAAGGTTAAGGAGGGAATTAAAGGTATTTCCAAAACTAATAATTCCAGGAAAATAGATTAATTGATATTTTTATTTCTTTGAAAATTTGGGGTGTTACACATACACACTCTTCTAGATCCGGAAAAAGAAACTGGTGCAACAAAACTTGAACAGTGCATACAGAGATCAAGACGTAGCAATCAGGATGCAATCGACAACAAAATAAATTGAATGGTTTGTGGTTGGTAGTCCCCAAAATGACAGCCTCAAAAGTCGCCTAACCCTTGGGCATGAGATCCTTAATATAGGCAAGCCCATTAAGGTATTCCCCAAAATGCCGTTAGGGTTAAAAGTCTAGGTATTTACCTAATTGCCATTATTTATTTTCAGAATTATCAATTCTAAAAAATACATTAATGTATACTCCTACTTTATTATATCATTGACCCTATTCTTTTAATATTTTTTCAGAATTTGAAAATTCCAAAAATACTAAAAGATTACACTTAATCTAGACTACTAAATAGAAAAATAACTCCTATTTACTAGAATTAAAAACATTTTTTGATGTGATGGTTTTCAGCAAAACCGACAAAGCCTCCCAGATCTTCGACTTGTGTCGTCAGTGCGCGAACTCGACTGCCAGCAAGTCTCTCCCGCTCTCGATCCCTCGAGCCGCCTTGTCACTTGCACTGGCTTCCCTTTCGCTGACTTGATCAACACTTCGTCTCGATCATCAGTTCTCCCATGTCTTGTCTTATCTCCAAGCGTATGCCTAAGATCACTTTCAACTTCAACTGGCATCCTTGACCATCTGGCATTAGACTCCCTATCTAACCCTGATCACCCGCCATCGACAGTTGACAAGCATCTTGTTGGCGTAAAAGATTACGCTAACATGTTTCTGTAGAAGAGAAACTAACAAACGAAGTGTTTGCGAAGAGAACTGTTCTAAGCCTCCGAAAGGATAATAACTTAGAAAAGTTCGAATGTGTGTATTGAATAACTTGTATTCGGTCCTTATTACAGGGTGAAATGGGGGGTATTTATACGCCCAAACATTAAGGAAAAGACCTATTTACCCCTCTATTACAACCGACATAGTGGAAACTATTCGGTTTCCTTAATAGGGCTAAAATGGTAAAAGACTAATCTAATGAGAAAGAAGATAAGTCTTCCATCTTAGCTGGCAGAAAAGATCTTGAAAAGCCTTAGTTCGAAGATGTACTTCGAACCAATGCCTATCTTCGTACTTTGAACTTGGTTCTGGGTATCTTCGAAGATGATCGTCTGGGAACCTTCGAACCCGCTGTCTGCCTTTATGTTGCTTCGGCAATAACCCCGAAGATGAGATATTTTCCCCCAACAGTAGCCCCTCGAATACGCTTCTCCATTTGACCTATAACGTTAGGAGAGCAGTATACGGAAGGAAAAAATAACCAAACATAGGGGTTATTGGTTTTTAGTTCATCTCCGAAATGCATGAAGATATAAACTCCGAATCAGTCTTAAGATAATTGCTTTTCGAACTATCTTAGAATCGACTCAAGAAGTTCGAAAGTCTTTTAGACTTAGAGAAAATAGCCATTAAGTTTCTGTTTCCAACGGAAACTGTAGTAAGCGTTAATCTCGGAGAAAAGTAACGACAGGAATGCGAAACAACATGGATTAACGGTAAAAAAGTGAAGTCTAGGCTATAAACAGAAGGCCTAAAACTTACCCGGTTACCTTTTCATCGTCTTCTCGCATCCAAAAGCTTTTCGAGCCCTTTGAGTTCTTGAACCCTAGCCTCCATTTTCCCCAAAGCAAACCGACGAGTGCAATGGTGAAGACTAAGGGATCTGCGCCTCCATCGGCCTTGGCTCGGCAGCAAATGGCTGCAGCAGCAGTGGCGGCAACGTTGGCGGCGGCACCTCCGATACCGGCGATGACATCCATGGCGGCAGGAGGGAGAAATCCCCAAATCGCCGATGACCAAGGTCTGTGCCCGCCATCGACAAAATATTTGGATCAATCTTTCGAGTTGGGGCCTTCTACCTGCAAGAGAGAGTCACTGGCAATCGCAGTGGGAGGAAAAATCAGTAATGGAGTTATGATCCGGAAGCCAGGCAAAGAAACGATTCCATCGCCAAGACCCGGAGAAGTAGTGGTATTCGAAGCCTTCTTCGAAGCTGGCTTGGGCCTCCCTACAGTGGACTTCCTGGCGGAGGTACTTGATCTGTTCCATGTAACCCTCCCCCAATTATCTCCGAATGCAGTAGCTAGATTAGCTATCTTCGAATGGGCCTTGAGAGCCGAAGGGTGCGAAGGAAGGGCAGAGATCTTCGTTGCATTGCATAGAGCAACTTGCCAACCAAAAACCTTCGTAGGCCCCGGAGGTGAAAAAGTGGTTGTATCCTTTGGCAGTATCAACTTTAGGCTTCGGGATGAGTATGCCCTCCAATTTCCTGCCAAGGCCATCAATGCCAGATGGTATACTGATTGGGTTCTAAGATGGTTCTATGCTGAAGTTGGGGCAAGTAGTCCTCTGGCCGGGCCCCTCAAAGAAATTCAATTCCGGAAGGAAGCCTTAGTACAGCCCAACGAAGGTCAGCTCGAAGCTCGTCTTAACCTGCTTCAAAAGATTAGCCGAAGGTTAAGCATGCGAGACTTAGCCGAAGAATTCCTCGCCCTGCAAATTTCTCCACTGATGGCCAACTGGCCTATCGTCTTTGAGGATGATTCGGAAGGCGGTCTCCGCAAGATTAACTTGACTTCGAGCCCTGCAGGTAACTTCGAAACCAACATGTATTATACATATTTACTTCGAAGAAAAACTAACTTGAATTATTTATTTTTTAGCTTCTTCAGCCCCTATTACTTCAGAGCAAATTGTAAGGGCTTCGGAGAAGATTTTGGGTGCCCCAACTCCGACTGAAAAAGAATGGAGAGTTAAATTGGTCGGGAGTTGGGAGAGGTTTAACAGAGTATGGGGAATGTTGGAGTTGACTCCGCCCCCTCTGATGGACTGGGTGCCTTTGGAGAAAGGACCCAAGAAGAGGACAGCCGAAGCCGGAGCTTCGAGCTCCGCAAAGACTCCGGTGAAGAAGGTGGCTCGGAAGCCAAAAAATCTCGCACCTTCGAATCCTGCGCCTTCGAGCTCAAGAACCTCAATCTCCGGTTCTAAAGAAGATGAAGGTATACTATTAGTGAGATTGATTGACGAAGATGCAGCTCAAAAAGATATTCACATTGAAGATACTGTAGGTATGCCGGAGTCCCAGGCTAATATTGAAGAAGCAAGAGCTCCGGATGCTCAAGAAGAAGAGCAAATCGAAGCCCCTGTGGGCGAAGATGAAGTTGAAGTTACTACAACTTTAGTTGTGGATGAAGGGAGGACTGCTCACGGAGATACTCCAGCAGCTGAAATTTTAACTGTGGATTCAGACGAAGACCTCACCTTCGATCCTCCGAGCAGTCCGGTGCTCGATCTCCCCCAGAATGTCGAAGGTAAACTTCGCACAATTCTCTTATTATTTTCTGCAAAATTATACAATGTATAATACCTTTGTTTTTGCAGAGCCCCCCTCTGTAGAATTACAACGCGAAGATCCAATTCAAGGGCCTTCGACAACTTCGGAGCCGCACCCGGAGGTCGCTCAACAGGGGCCTGGAAGGGGTAAAAGACACATAGAGCCTCTCCCTACTCAAGGATCAACTTCGTCTGAATCAACAGATGAAAGTGAATCAACTAAGGGGGGGCCATCTACCGAAGTTCCAAGGACCTCAGGAGAACGCTCCGGAGCTTCGCCAAGCAGGGATGACCAAGAGGTTTCAGCAATGCTCCCTCTTTTAACTCCTTTTTTGGAGCAAAGAACCGGGCTTCGGACTCTGCTCAAACCTTTAGGTCGAGTGAGTCGCGAAGTCGGGGAGACAGAGCTGATAGCAAAATTAAGCAGGGCGAAGAGTTCGGAGCTTAACGTTGCTTTGGAACGAGCAACATATCAGGTACGGAACACCTTCGAACCAATAGCAAATTATACATGAATAATTTCTTACTTCAATTTTTTGTTTTCTTAGCAAGCTGTCTTGGCCCGCGCTGCTACTTTATCGGGCGAAAATGAAATTGCTCAGCTTCGGGAAGAAAATGAAGCTCTCAAACGCAACTTATCTTTCTCCGAAGCTAGAGTGGTTCAAATGGATAACATGATTTCAACGGAGCGTAGGGCCAGACAGGGCTTGGAGGCTGCTAATAAAGAGCTCGAAGCAGAAAGAATCGTGCTTCGGGCGGAAATTGAAAAAGTGCGGTTGGAGCATGCTAGTGCTGGGTCCGAACTTGTGAGGCTCCAAGAAGAAGCTAGCCAACTCCTGAATCAAAAGAATATTTTAACTACGGAGAATGCTAGAATTTCCAGAGTACTAGCAGAAACAACTTCGAGCAAGGATGCATTAATCGAAGAAAAGCTTAAGTCTGAGAAGGTAGCTACGGAGGTCATAGAACAAATGCTAGGGGTTCTGGAGTACTTCGGTACTACTGGATCACTCCCTTCAGATGACAACGTTACTCTGCTGCGTCGGCTAAAAAGGATCCAAGGAGCAGCGAAGCAAATGAAGACAGCAGGCATTCGTTATGGAGAACTCTCCGGACAAGTGTCTGCCCTCGGACTACTTCGTTACTACGAAGATTTGGGTCGAACAATTACTCCGAGCGCAGAGGGCTCCATTACCTTCGACGACGAGTGGCTTTTAAATCCTTCCGAAGGCGTGACTGCTGCCTGGCGAGCCTTTCAAACCTCATGGAGAGCCGAAGGTCGTTCCGCGATCAAGGCTTGGATCGATGAAGGCCAACGCCAGAAGCAAGTTCGGAACCAAGCTTCGAGCAGTCAGCCTCCTCCGAACCCGCAGGTTTAGGAATCATTTAGGATTTTTGACTATGTAAAGCTTCATGTTTGTAAACATTTATCAATGAAAATCTTGTTTGTCATATTTTTAGGCTTTGCCTCTTATGGAAGATATCGAAGTGTTAGAGCTTAACAACGAACTTCGCTCATTATGGAACACCTTCGAACTTCTAAAGAATTACAAGCGTCCTCAATTTCTAATTCCTCGAGATGACTCCGGCGTAATTGCGCCCGAAGTAATCAAAGATGTAATGTCTTATATTAAAGAGGAAGAGAAAGAGGTTGACGCAAACACCTCATCTTCTGAAGACACTAATTGGTCTGAAGACGAAGGTGAAGCTCGAAATAAAAGATTTGAAGATCTTAGAAGCTGGGAAAGAAGCCCGAACGGCTTCAAACTTGGGCCGAGCTTCAACAAGAGCAGAAGGATTTTAGAGCTTCGAAGGGGAGGAAAAGAGTTAAACGTAAAGTTATTAGAACTTCCGATGTTGGAACTAGTCGTTCCACCCCTAGCTCTAGGGACCGAAGAGGTCTCCGATTCCTTCTTGGTATAGATACCAATTTTTCATAGTGTAATCTGTAAACACATTTATTTCAATAATGAATGCCGATTTAAAATTGTCTCCATATTTACTAGCCCCTCTTTGGGTATAAGCAACTTCGAAATGTATTCAAAGATGGTTATGCGCAAAGAAAAAACTTCGGAGTACAATTTTTTGGGGGTTCGGAGCCCCTCTGTCATTTAAAGATCTTTTAAAATCTTATAAAATGTCTTCGACTTTTTGCAGTCGGAAGAATGGTAACTTAGTACCTTTGTTTTATGAAAGAAATCACTTGAGATAACTTTCAGGACACTTTAGTGTCTTAAAAAATTTGTCACTTCGGACTATGTTAACAGACATTCGAAGCTCATGGCTCAAATTTTGTTTTGCTTTAGCCACCTTCGGCTTGTTTTTGCGATCTCTGTCGAACCAATGGTTCGGAGTTTGCAATGGTCTCTTTGGACTCTTTTTACGGATGTCTACCAGCCAATGGCTTGGACTCCGTATATTTTGGCCACCTTCGGCTCTTTTTGTAGAAGTCTACCAGCCAATGGCTTGGACTTCGCAGGTTTTGGCCACCTTCGGCTCTTTTTACGGAAGTCTACTAGCCAATGGCTTGGACTCCATAGGGTGTGGTTTTGGGCTCTTTTACGGATGCCTACAAGCCGGTGGCCTGGGCTCTGGATTATGCCAGCCCCCACGTCGGAAGCTTCGAACTTTATGGGTTCGAAGTCCGAAAATACAACCCAGCTTCATGACACTTCCCTCTCGGTCGACCCCGCGGTTCCAGTGCGTCCACTTGGAAGCTGGAAGTCTATGAGGGGAAGGCACTATCAGGATCATGTGCTTTATTGATTTAGAAGATGATTACAAACAAATTACAAGGAGCCCTTATGCGAAGTATCGCTTTAGGTGCTCCGCATGCCAAGTATGTGCTAACTCTTCACCTTCTAAATTAGCTAATTTAAATGAACCAGGGCGCCCTGAACGGACAATTAGGTATGGACCTTCCCATTTATTCCCTAATTTCCCTGGTGCTATAATGCTTCGTAGAACAAGATGACCCGGTCTTAGTTTATTGAGCTTAACCTTTGGGTCATACCAAGTCTTCGTCTGCTGATGATACTTTGATAAATTAGCTACAACCAGAAGTCTTGTTTCTTCTGACAAATCTAACGAAGCTTGTCTTTCTTCTTCAATGTCCAGCTCGGTGCTGCGAAACGATCCTCCTTTAAGCTCCGTTGGAGTCATAGCTTCATCTCCGAATAGTAGTCTGAACGGAGTAAAACCTGTGGACCTTGTTTGCGTAGTCCGAATGGACCACAGAATCTTCGGAAGCTCTTCGGTCCACAGTCCCTTTGCTAATCCTACTATTCTTCGATTTAGCTCTGATAAAATATTTCCATTGGCTCGCTCTACGACTCCATTAGACCGAGGATGCCTCACTGCAGCAAAACATAGTTGAATACCTAAATCTTCGCAAAACTTCTTGAAGGGTTCTGCGTCGAACTGTGTTCCATTATCAACTGTGAGGTATCTAGGCACTCCGAACCGGCAAATAATGTTCTTCCAGAAGAATTTCTGTACATTATTCGAAGTGATAGCTGTTAAGGGTTCTGCTTCCACCCACTTAGAAAAATATTCAATAGCTACCATTACGAACTTCAGATTTCCCTTTGCTACTGGAAAGGGGCCAATTAAATCCATACCCCATCTGGCCATAGGCCATACCGGAGCAATGACTTGAAGAGCTGTTGGTGGGCGATGACTTCGTCGACCCATCCACTGGCATCCTTGACAAGTGCGGACCAAGCTCTCCGCATCAGCTGTTATTGTGGGCCAATAAAGCCCCTGACGAAGTGTTTTCCTGCCAGAGCTCTAGGGGCTAAATGGCTTCCACAAAGGCCTTCATGAATTTCTCGAAGAATTTCTTGGCCTTCGGCTTGAGATATACATCGGAGTAGAGGGGAACATACTCTGGCCTTGTATAATATACCGTTGATTATCTGATAGTTTCTGGCTCTGAGCTTTAATCTTGACAGCTGGGGCTCTTCGGGCAAATTTGTTCCTCCTTGCAAAAGATCCATGATCGAATTTTTCCAATCTGCACTAGGAATGCAAAGAATCTCTGCAGAGGGAATTTGTGGCACCGAAGGTATATTGAGTTCCTCGTAGATAGCTTCTTCGGGCACATCCACAGCTCCGGCTGCAGCCTTCGCTAAGATGTCCGCTTGCACGTTTTCCGCTCTTGGTATACTCCGAATGGAAATACCCTTGAAGTGTGCTTCGATTTTGCGGATTTCTTCTAAGTACTTTGTAAGCTGTGGATGCCGAACTTGAAAACTTTTGTCTACGTGCCCTGCTACTATCTGAGAATCTGTCTTTATAATTATTCTTGTAGCCCCTAGAGCATGTGCTTTCCAGAGTCCCAATAAAATCCCTTCGTACTCCGCTATATTATTGGTAGACTTAAAGTTGAGTCTTGCAGAGTACATTGCTCTTTGCCCTGACGGTGAAATCAACACTGCCCCTATGCCTGCTCCGGATGCTTGGAAAGCCCCATCGGAGTAAACAGTCCAAACTCCATCACTTGACTTTTCCGGAGCCAAATTCGCAGGTGGAGTCCACTCTGCTACGAAGTCTGCTAGGACTTGGGATTTGATAGCTGTCCTTGCCAAGAAAGATATGCCGAAGGGTGCTAGCTCAACTGCCCACTTTCCAATCCTTCCAGTGGAATCTTTGCTTCGGAGCATATCTCCTAAAGGATACGAAGTTGGTACAATTACATTGTGAGCCAAAAAATAATGTCTTAGCTTCCTCGAAGCCATTATCAGAGCATAAACAAACTTCTCAAGTTCGGAGTATCTTGTCTTCGCTCCTGATAATGCTTCGGATACAAAATAAATAGGATTTTGGACCAACTTCCCATTGAAATCCACTTCTCTGACAAGGACTGCGCTGATAGCTGAACCTGTAGCTGCAAGGTACAGGAGTAGGGTTTCGTCCGTAGTAGGCACCGTGAGTGTAGCAAGATTACTGAGATACTCTTTAATATCTTCGATGCTTTTCTGACACTCCGGTGTCCATGCAAAATCTTCGGACCCTTTCAATGCTTTGAAAATAGGCAAGCTCCTCTCCGCAGACCTTGATAAAAACCTGCTAAGTGCGGCCAGACGCCCAGTCAGCTTTTGCACTTGCTTTAAATTCTCCATAGGAGCCATTTTCTACAGCGCAGTTATTTGAGTAGGGATAGCTTCAATTCCCCTGCTTGAAACTAAATACCCTAACAATTTTCCAGCCTTAGCTCCGAATATACATTTTTCGGGGTTAAGACGGATCCCACATGCCCGAAGGCTATTGAATGTTTCTGCTAAGTCTAGGCTATGCTGGTGCTTTAAAGCACTCTTTATTACAATATCATCCATATAGGCCTCCACATTGCGACCTAGTTGATGACCTAGAGCCTTAGCAACTAATCTCGAAAAAGTAGCTCCGGCATTTCTTAGGCCGAAAGGCATTCTTACATAGCAAAAGACTCCCGAAGGAGTTACGAAGCTTGTCTTGATTTCATCTTCGCGCTTCAACCATATTTGATGATAACCAGAATACGCGTCAAGGAAGCTTAATAACTCCGAACCTGCGGTGGAGTCAACCAGTTGATCAATTCGGGGCATGGGGTAGGGGTCACGTGGGCATGCTTTATTCAAGGATGTGAAATCAATGCACATGCGCCACTTCCCGGAAGACTTCTTTCTGACAAAGACTGGGTTGGCTAACCATTCTGTGTGAGCCACTTCTCTGATAATCCCAGCCTTCAACAATTTTTCAACTTCGTCCTTAGCTAGAGCAGCTCTTTCTGCGGACATCTTCCGGAGACCTTGTCGAACAGGCTGGGCCTTCGGGTTTACAAGTAAACTGTGTTCAATGATATCCCGATCGACTCCGGTGATATCTTCGTCAGACCAAGCGAAGACATCCAAATTTTTTTCCACCACCTTTTCCAAGGAGGTTGCAACTTCAGGAGGTAAATCTTTGCCAAATTGAAAAGTATATTCTTTACCATCTTTAACAATGACCTTCATTGCAATCTCTCCTTCTGGACTTGGTCTTGGAAAGGACTTCTTCGAAGCTTCGGAGGAGGCTGAAAAAATTTCTTCATTATCATGTACACTGTTTACTTGCCTCGGATCAAGAGGGGGACCATGACCATATTCCGCCCTCCGAGCAATGGCTTGATCTCCGAAGATTGTAAGGACTCCTGCTTGTGTGGGCATCTTCATGCACAAGTAATTGTGATGCGCCACATCTCCGAACTGGTTCAGCATGCCCCTTCCAAAGATGACGTTGTAAGCATACGGGGCATCTATCACATCGAAAATTACTTCTTCAGTTCGGGCTAATAAACCTTCTCCGAAGGTAACTTCTAGGCCTATTTGGCCAAGTGCATCAAGCGGTGGTCCTGCGAAGCCTTGCAGAGGACGAGCCGCTGGAAGGAGATGCTTCCTGGAAATGCATAACTGATCGAAGGCTTGAACAAAAATGATATCTGCTGAACTACCTCTGTCAATCAGCACCCTTCGAACTTCCGTGCCCGCAATATCAGCAGTGATAACCAATGGATCTGCGTGCGAGAACTTAATACCAGCTGCATCCTCCGCAGAGAAAGATATCGGAACGTGAGACCACTCCGGCATTGCAGTTGCAGATGACGAAGTCCCAATATGACCTACTTCCCGAACGTACTCTCTTCACTGTCTCTTGGACATGCTTCCGAGGGTACCTCCTCCGGAGATAGGGAGAACTACTCTTTTTCCTCTATCTTTCCCTTCCTCTTGCTTTGGAGGTGGCATAACATTGGCCACCGGAGGGTGTCTTGCAGCATCAAAATTTTCTATCCGCGCCACAGCCTGGACTGGCTCTGGGCGCGTTGCAGCTGGACTTCGGTCGGTACTGCCTCGACCCGAAGTTCTCTCTAAGTACTCTCCCCTGAGGGTAAGTATAGCCTTGCAAGTATCAGTTGCATGGCTTCGATTTTCTCCGTGAATGCAACAGAAAAGGGTCTGGCCCTTGCCAGCCGTTTTCCTTGGCGGCCTCCAGCCGCTGGCCTTGTTCCCCGTAAACTGTGGAGTTCTTGGTGTAAACTTCTGTGGGGGTGCAATATTCATGACTTCAGAATGAGGGTGCTTTTTCCCTATTCTCCGATCATGTTGCACTTCGAAGACTGGTTCCTGCGGCTGTGCCGAAGTTTTCACTTCTACTTTGACTTCTTGCAATATAGACGAAGTAGCAGCAGTCCTCCGAAGCCAACCCTCTTCTGACCTCGCATACTCCTCGAAGTATGACATCAACTGAGAGACCGAGGAGATGCTTTTCCGATGCAGCTTATCTAGAAGGCCTTGATGACTGACGCCTTCCCGAGCTGCATCAACCACTGAAGATGTGGACAGCCCCCGAATTTGCGACTTCGTATGAGCGAAGCGCTTAAAGTACTGCCTCAATGTTTCTCCGGGGAGCTGTTTCACCTGGAAAAGGCTTCCTGTTGACATAGGAGGTACGAAGGTGCCCTGAAAGTTGCTTATAAACTTCTTCTTCAGCTGCGACCATGAATTGATCGATCCTGGCCTCAAGGACCAGAACCATCTCAATGCCACTCCTTGAAGAGCCAAAGGGAAGCACTTCGCCATGGTGTCTCGAACACCTCCGCTAGCCTCAATTGCTAGGGCATAAGACCGAATGAACTCTCCGGGATCTTCATCTCCGGCATACTTACAGAGCTTCGAAGTTTTAAACTTTGGATCAAAGCGAACCTTCTGCAGCTCAGGATGCAGCGGAGATTCATTGTCGAAGGAGGTGTTCTCCGGGGCTTCGGGATAATCAAGATCGTCATCTTCAGGCACTTCTGGGATAGTTGGGGTGGCTTGAGAGCGAAGCCTGCTCGCAGCTTCCTGTCGCCACCTTGCCACTTCAGCTTGAAGGTTGGCCATTTGAGTGGCCATATCTCCAAGATTATTTTCATTTCCTCCGGAAGGATCTTCCGGGTCTTGAGAACTGGTCGTATCAGTTCGAATCGGGATGGAGGGTGGAGAAGGGACTCCGGGCGGTCGAAGTATGGAAGGGGTTGGCGGAGAAGCTTCGTATGTTCGAGGGATGGAAGCCCCTTCCGGAGTTTGTGGAGGGAATGTCGAAGGACCTCCGACTTCAACTGTGTCGAAGGGTATTTCTCCGGAGATCCGAGAGGACCTCCGAGTGGGATTGCGGGGTGCGCTCCGCTTAGGAGGCATGATGTAAAAGGTTGGTAGAGAATGAAGTTTTTCGGACTAGGTTCCCCACGGACGGCGCCAACTGTTGGCGTAAAAGATTACGCTAACAGGTTTCTGTAGAAGAGAAACTAACAAACGAAGTGTTTGCGAAGAGAACTGTTCTAAGCCTCCGAAAGGATAATAACTTAGAAAAGTTCGAATGTGTGTATTGAATAACTTGTATTCGGTCCTTATTACAGGGTGAAATGGGGGGTATTTATAGGCCCAAACATTAATGAAAAGACCTATTTACCCCTCTATTACAACCGACATAGTGGAAACTATTCGGTTTCCTTAATAGGGCTAAAACGGTAAAAGACTAATCTAATGAGAAAGAAGATAAGTCTTCCATCTTAGCTGGCAGAAAAGATCTTGAAAAGCCTTAGTTCGAAGATGTACTTCGAACCAATGCCTATCTTCGTACTTCGAACTTGGTTCTGGGTATCTTCGAAGATGATCATCTGGGAACCTTCGAATCCGCTGTCTGCCTTTATGTTGCTTCGGCAATAACCCCGAAGATGAGATATTTCCCCCAACACATCTCAACCCTACACACACGAGACAAGCAAAACACACAACTCCATGCAACCCATACCATGACTCACACAGACAACCAAATTATCCAGACAACCTTGTCAATCACTCATCATAAATATAGAACCATAGTGAAAGCCTCACTTGATTTCTCAATCTCCCCCTTGATGAGTGCATTGACAACTACAAGATAAAAAGAAGTAAATTGCAAGTTCAGCACACAAGTGACCATGAAAGCTCTGAAAAGAGCAAAAAGAAACATGTCACTTGATAAAAGTTGTTGGTAAAACAGAAATCAAACTCAGAAGCAAGCAAGATCTATGAACTCTCCCCCTTTGGTAATGCAAACATCAAGATAGCAACATGAGATGTGAGGATGAAGTGTAAATGCAAGCTTCTGGAATATGGTTAAGTCCAATTACAGTACAAACAAGAATTTTGCCTTGAATACCATCCTAAAGTACTTGTTGACATGAAAACGTGCCCCCGCACATGGGTCAGTTCGACGATCCAAAAGTGTGTGGATACTTTGGGACAAACCTAAGCGTAACACAACATCGACGTCGCGTTCCGACTACCCTTAGCTATGGTAAGCGGGGTGGAGTCGCCAGGCAATCAGATCACACAAAATAATCCAATTAGCCGAAAGAAATATATTAAACAGAATAAAATCATTAAAACCGGTCGGAGCTTGCCTGCTTCGAAGTCTGGTGCGAAGGGGGTCGCCGAAGTATACCTTTGGTGTCCGGTGCGAAGTGTCTCGCCGAAGGATGCCTTCAGCGTTCGGACTGGTCCGGTCGAAGATGAACTCCGAACGGATCCAGACGTGTCAATCACCTCTGAACAGCGGGCGTGACTTCGTCCAGAGCGAGGTACGGGCATAGCGAAGCCTGTAGCGACGAAGTATGCGAGGGAAGCGTGTAGTAGAAGCCCGTAGTCTCGCCGAAGGGTGTTGTAGAATTCTCCGAAACCAATCTCTCAGCTCCGGACGCCTCCGATGAAGTAACTTCGAACTTGGAAACCTGCAACAGAGGGGATTCGAAGTACCAATTCAGTCTGAGGACCGAATTCTGCTAAGTGTTGCACTAGTAGTGAAGGTAGCAATCTGTTATGCAGATTAGCGGATACTTCATAGGTGATGTAACAAGGCGATAGCAATCTATTACGTAGATTAACGAATACTTCACAAGAGAAGTAACAAGGATTACCACTGTTCCGAAGTGGCCGGCGGAGGGCTTCCAGGCAAACCCACGAAGAGGTACAGAAAAGTAAAGGTAAATAAATGCGATCAAAGCTAGGGCTTTGTGTTTGATTTGTGTTGGGGGGCCTCTAAGCTGGCCTCGCCCCTTTATTTATAGGGGTCAAACTTCTGATCTAATCTGCTATAATTCGGCTTGGATAGAGATAAAACTTAGCCAGAATTGTATCCAACTCTATCTCTGCTGATGTGGGCTTCGGCTAGGCCCGTCGAAGCCTGCTCCTCGGGCTGAAGCTTCAACGGCGTGGGCCTCCGAAGGCTTCCTGGCCAAAGGCCGTGGGCTGGCTAGAGGCTTTCGGAGCCCATAGCCCAATGGACCTTCGGCCCTATAGGGCTTCCGCCTGACCCTGGACATGTGTATTTTTGGCCCAAATCACCAAAATTGATATTTTGACAATCTCAACCATTAATGCCATTTTTTGCTATCAACACATGCCCCCTGCCTTTTAGTGAACTGAGTGAACTAAAAGCACAACGAACTGAAAACGATACCGTCCATATCAGCTTTTCAACACCTTTTATGTTGTTTGCCACATGCTTGGGAAATACCTTTTCAAGTACCTACCATTCAAAGCTCTTCGAAACCACTCTCCTTGCAGAGATTCCAACACATATGCATTACCGGGAGTGATTTCGGCTATCTTAAAAGGACCTTACCAACTAGGTGACCATTTACCAAATTTGGGACTCTTCGTGCCTAAGGGTAAAATCGTCTTCCAAACCAAATCTCCTACTTGAAACGATTTTGGTTTAACCTTCTTATTGTAGGCTTTAGCTACTCTCTTCTTGTCTACTTTTATGGCATCTAAAGCCCTTAGTCTCTTATCGGTCACTTCCTCTAGATTATCCTTCAGAAGAGTTTCATACTCGTTGACCGATAAGCCATCTTTCTTTAACACTCTTAAGGAGCCAAGATCTACCTCTACAGGCAGAACAACTTCTTGTCCATGCACCAACTCATATGGACTAACTTTGGTAGCACCGTGCTTTGCAATTCTACAAGCCCATAGCGCCTCGGAAAGCACTTCATGCCACCTTTTAGGAAACTCTTCAATTTTCTTATTAATGAGCTTAATCATGGTTTTATTACTAGACTCGACCTGACCATTGGCCTGAGCATAGTAAGGTGAAGAGTTTATCAATCTAATACCATAATATTCGGCGAAGTCCCTCACTTCTCCAGAAACAAATGAACTACCTTGATCCGTAGTAAGAGTTCGAGGAATGCCAAATCTATGTATGATGTGCTTCAAGATAAAATCATGTACCTCATGGTGAGTCATGTTCTTGAGAGGTACGACCTCGGTCCACTTAGTGAAGTAATTTGTCGCCATCAACTCGGACCGATGCCCTTTTGAGGAAGGAGGGTGAATCTGGACGATGAAGTCTAAACCCTAACCTTGAAACGGCCATGGCTTGACAATAGGATTGAGTAATGAGGCAAGAGCTAACTGAATATTGCCAAACTTCTGACATGCTTCACACCCTCTATAGTACTTGAAACAATCTTCAGTCATAGTCGGCCAATAAAAACATGCTCTTTTGAGCATCCAACTCATTTTCTGGGCCGACTGGTGAGTGCCCCAAAGTCCTTCATGGACTTCTCTCGTAGCCACCTAGGAATGTTCATGGTCTAAACACTTTAATAGTACTCCATCGATGGTTCGGTGGTACATTGTGTCGTCTATCAACACGAATTTGAACGCTTGTCGCCGAACCTTCCGATCAACCCTTTGGCTAGGGTCTCTCAAATACGGGATGATTGGGATTCTCCAATTGCCCTTATAGGTTTCAGAGGGTCTCGCTAGCTCACCTTCTAAAAAAATTTCTAAACTACTGACTTCGGGATGCCCCCCGAGCCATTCCTGCTCCTGCCGAAGCCTGGCCGGGCTGGCCATTCGGAGTGTCCTAGGCCGAAGCCATCCGGAGGGTTCGGACTCCCATTAGCCCTCATTGTGCAGGAGGCTTCGGCCTACGGCCTCCGGCGTGCCAGGTCCCTTGGTTGGCAGAGTACTCTGGTCCAGGGACCTCGGTACGCAGTGACCTTCGGCGGCCGGAGGGGTCCGACTCGGAGGGTGCGCTTGCCCACTATCACTAGCTTCGGTAGTGAGACCAAGCATCGACTTCTCTAATACAGAAAATTTTCCTCTCCTGACTTGGTAACCAGATGCTTGCTGAGACAAATCATTTGCAATCGAATGCCCTCTCTTGACACGTGCGAGATTTTGAAGTCATCAAAAACAGCAACTATGTCCAGACATTTATCCAAGTAACTATTCAACAAGCCATTAAAGCATTGACCATTTTTAGCCACTTGTTGCACTACTAACAAAGAATCACTGTATGCATGAACATGTCTAGCGCCTACAGATTCTAGTAATTCAAGCCCTAGCAATAAAGCTTCGTATTCAGCTTGGTTATTAGTGGAAGGAAATTCTAGACGGGCCGAAGTTTCAAAGTGCATCCCATTAGGTGATATGAGAACCACTCCAATACCTTGGCCACTATTGCAAGCCGAACCATCAAAATAGAGTTTCCATGGCACTACCTCAACTAGAGCAACATTGTTACTCCAGCTGACATCTATGTGGTGATCAACTATAAAGTTGGCTACGATTTGGCCTTTCATAGCTCTAATGGTTCGTAGGCCAAATCATATTCGATCAACGCGTAAGCCCATATTACGATTCTTCCACTTAGAATCGTCTTCTGTAACATGTGATTTATAACATCGGTTTGGAAAACGACAACATATGTAGTGGGGAGAAGACAATGGCGTAATTTGGTGCACGTGTAGTAAAGTGATAATCACAAACGTTCGACAAACGTGTACCTGGTTTCGGCATCCAGCAGGCGGCGGCTCAAGAACGTGATGATGTACTCTCTTCCCTCTACCTCCTGGGTTAGCACGGCCCAATCACGCTATCTTCAGCAGCGATGTATAGCCAAAACGGAATCCTGGCTTTGGGTGCTCTCACTACAGGCAGTGATGACAAGCACTCCTTGATTTTCTCAAAGGCACTTTGCTGGCTTGACCCCCAAGTGAACTCGGCTTCGTTCTTTAGCCGGAGTATGGGGACAAAGGCATCAATCTTGTCGGACAAGTTGGATATAAAGCGACACAAATAGTTCATCTTGCCTAGCAGCTTCTGTACATCCCTTTTGCACGTCGGCGCTGTAATGTTTCTAATCTTCTCAAGCCTCTTAGGATCAATCTCTATGCCTCTCTCGTGAATCATGAAACCTAAGAACTTACCTGCCGACACACCAAAAGCACACTTGAGTGGGTTCATTTTCAAACCATACTGTCGCATCCTATCAAAAGTAACCTTCAAATCGGCTAAATGGTTTCCCATAGCGTCCGATTTGACTACAACATCATCGATGTAAACTTCTAACATAACCCCTAACAAGTCATGAAAGATTAAGTTCATAGCGCGCTGATACGTGGCTGTTGATAGCAAAAAATGGCATTAATGGCTATGATTGTCAAAATATCAATTTTGGTGATTTAGGCCAAAAATACACATGTCCAGGGTCAGGCCGAAGCCCTACAGGGCCGAAGGACCATTGGGCCATGGGCTCCAAAAGCATCTAGCCAGCCCACGGCCTTTGGCCAGGAAGCCTTCGGAGGCCCACGCCACCAAAGCTTTGGCCCGAGGAGCATGCTTCGACGGGCCTGGTCGGAGCCCACTTCGGTAGAGACAGAGTTGGATACAATTCCGGCTAAGTTTTTATCTCTATCCAAGCTGAAATATAGCAGATTAGATCAGAAGTTTGGCCCTATAAATAGAGAGGCGAGGCCAGCTTAGAGAACCCCCCAACACAAATCAACACAAAGCCCTAGCTTTGATCACATTTATTTACCTTTACTTTTCTGTACCTCTTCGTGGGTTTGCCTAGAAGCCCTCCGCCGGCCACTTCGGAACAGTGGTAACCCTTGTTACTTCGCTTGTGAAGTATCCGTTAATCTACGTAATAGATTGCTATCGCCTTGTTACTTTGCCTGTGAAGTATCCGCTAATCTGCGTAACAGATTGCTACCTTCGCTACTAGTGCAACACTTAGCAGAATTTGGTCCTCAAGCCAAATTGGTACTTCAAACCCTCTTTGTTGCAGGTTCCCACATTTAGAGCTACTTCGTCAGAGGTGTCCGAAGCTGAGAGATTGGTTTCGGAGGTAGTCAAGACACCCTTCGGCAAGACTACAGGCTTGACGACAGGCTTCGCTAGCACACTTCGTCACAACAGGCTTCGCCATGACTGTACTCCGCTCTGGACGAAGTTACGCCCACGCGCGGCCCTCGCATCATTATTCTGTAATTTGCCGTATCGGAGACCTCACGCTGAACCCTGCTGTTCGGAGGTGATTGTCGCGTCCAGATCCGTTCGGGGTTCATCTTTGCCCGGATCAGTCTGAACGCCGAAGGCACCTTTCGGCGGGATACTTCGCACCAGACGCCAAAGGTACACTTCGACGACCCCTTCGCACCAGACTTTGAAGCAGACAGGCTCCGACCGGTTTGCTGATTTTATTCTGTTTAATATATTTCTTTCGGCTAATTGGATTATTTTGTGTGATATGATTGCCTGGTGACTCCACCCCCTTATCATGACTAAGGGTAGTCGGAACGCGACGTCGGTGCTGCGTCACGCTTAGGCTTGTTCCTAAGTATTCGTGCACTTTTGGATCGTCGAACTGATCCAAGTGCGGGGCACGTTCTTGTGTCAACACACTTTTTGGCGACTCCGCTGGGGAAGGCCACGCCAACATGACTAATACGTCTACATCGGCTACTGGTACGTATACGTCGACTACTACGTCTACACCGCCGATGGACACCATAGGAGGTGCGAATATCGACAACCGCAACATCTTGACACCTACACTTGAAGATATCCCCGCAGAAGACCGAGTAGATATCGAGGCAAAGTTAAAGGCACTCCAAGACATGATGCTTGGTGGCTACGTGAAGACACGCATAGGCTTCATCAAGCGTGACATCATCACCCTCGACCTCGCTCAGGTCCAGGTAACACCGGTTGTTGGGGGAAAATATCTCATCTTCGGGGTTATTGCCGAAGCAACATAAAGGCAGACAGCGGATTCGAAGGTTCCCAGATGATCATCTTCGAAGATACCCTGAGCCAAGTTCGAAGTACGAAGATAGGCATTGGTTCGGAGACCGCCTTCCAGGAAGAAGTTGCCGAGGGCCTCTCCCTCGGCCGCAGAAGCGAACCCGAAGAGAGCACTGGCGGGAAAAGGACGAGGCTGACGTACAGGGGGACAGGATCACGATCCTCTGGCCCGTGTCGGGCGGCGCAGGCAGCGTCCGACACGGCTGATACGCTGTCAGAGTCGAATCTTCTTGTCTGTACTGTATATAGTCCGTTTTGTCTGTACTGTTGACCGGCGGTCGGCCGGGTAGCCGTTGGCGTTCCAGAGGCGCTTGGCCTCTGGACGGGGCACCTTATAAGTACCCCCCAACCACAGTTGTAAGGGACAGGCTCAAGAGGGCATTGAATACACTACTCCCATTTTCCACTAAGAAAACCTGCTGGTTCGATCCGTCGCACCAACAGTTGGCGCCGTCCGTGGGGACCCTAGTCCGAAAAGCTAGCATCCTCTACACTCATCCGTCCAAGCATGTCGAGCCAGAAGGGAGCGAGCGCGGCCCCCCTGCGCAGGTCGGCTCGTACCGCCGGGACCGAGCCCGCTTCAGCCACCGACCCCAACCCTCCGGCCCCCACCGTTACGCCCGTCGGGGCAGCGTTCTCGGTGGAGCCCCCCCAGGCTCCGGAAGAGACGCTCGAAGCTCGGGGCACCGACGGCCTACCCGAACCGACCTCCGCCAACCTGGTCGGGTCGCCGGATGGGCCGCCGGAGCAGCGTCCCCCGGGCGGACCTCCAGTAGTGTCCCTTCGGACAGACTACGCCCGCTCGCGGGATCCCGATACCACTTCCGGCGGAAGCGGAAGTCAAGCTGATGCCCTGGCCGCCGAGAACGCTAGGCTGAAGGCGGAACTAGCCTTGTGGCGTCGAGAAGCGTCGCTCCGACCTCCGGCCCCTCCGGAGCCCTTTCGCGCCGCGAAAGCCGTGGTCACGGAGTTAAGCGACGACGAGACTCCTCCGGGCGAGGAGAACGCGTCTTATGACGAGGATTCTCCCCTGCACCCGGATCTCCAGAGGGTGCGTTTCGATTCGAACTTTCGCGCCGCCAAGCTCCCTAAGTACTCCGGGGACTCCGACCCCGACGAATTCTCTCGCTCGTACGCCCTGGCGATAGAGGCGTCCGGGGGAAGCCGGGACACCATGGCCAAATGCTTCCCCTTGGCGCTCGAAGGAATCGCCTTCCGGTGGTTCTGGTCCCTCCGACCAGGAACTATTCACTCGTGGGAGCAGCTAAAAAAGAAGTTCGTCAACAACTTCCAAGGGACCTTCGTGGCCCCCATGTCCACCGGGAGCCTCTTCCAAGTAAAGCAGCAGCCCGGGGAAACCTTGCAGCAGTACTCCCAGCGCTTCGCACACACCAAGGCCCAGATCAAGGGGCTCTCGGCTTCCTCCATCATCGATGCGGCCCGAGAAGGCGTCACCCACCCCGGCCTCCTTGACAAGCTCCACCGGAAGCCTATCTCTTCTGTGGCGCAGCTTATGACGTACTTTGAAGAATACGCTCAGTCCGAGGAGGGCCAGATACGCCGACAAGCGATGGTAGTCCCCGTCCGGGCCCCGAGCGCCAGGACATTCGAAGCGCCCCCAGATTCCGGCCGGGGCGAGCGTCACGCTCCCGACTTCCACCGCCCGGAGCCCACTCGGTGGGACCTCATCCATCGGGACTCTCGGAGGAGCCGAAAGCACTTTCGGGGGGAAGTCCTCAGTATCACCCCCCAAGCGCCCGCCAAGCACCTTCACACGCCCGGCGGCAATCGCCAGGTCGGACCCAAGCCTCCGGCGCCCTCCAGAGGAACCTTCTACTACAGCATCCACGGCGCGAACCGGAGCCACGACACGACTCTTGCCGGACCATACTCGCCCTTCGCAGCGACTACCTCGAGCGTAATGCCGGTCGCGGCTCCTCCGACCGAGGGAATCCTGCCCCTCGGCCAGAAGCGGTCCAAGTAGTCGGGCGCCGCGACGAGCCGGAAGCCGTGACCCCGGTCGCGGAGTTCGGCGGGGTCCCGGCCCCCAAGATAGAAGCCGCCCCAGACCGAGGCAAGCGAGTGGTCCTCCCCATATCCGGAGGGGGAGCCCTGGGAGCTCTTTCCAAGCGGCAACGGCGAGACTACGTCCGAGAGGTCGGGCATATCGGCACGTCAGGCCCCTCGACCCTCCCAGAGTGGTCCCACGTCCCCATCACCTTCACCGCCGAAGATGCCGCCGGAGTCAAGTTCCCGCAGGCCGATCCACTCGTCATTTCGGCGGACATCGCCGGGGCCGAGGTGCGTCGCATTCTGGTCGACGGGGGAAGTTCCGCTGACATCATCTTCGTGCAGGCCTTCGATCAGCTGTGCTTATCGCGCAAGCACCTGTTACCGGCTTCGCGCCCGCTCCAAGGTTTCGCGGGCCCCCCGCTCGACGCGCTCGGCCAGGTCCTGTTGGAGGTGGCCTTCGGCAGCGCACCCCTCCAGCGCCGCGAAGAGATCATGTTCGATGTCGTCGACGCTCCGTACGCCTACAACGCCATCTTCGGGCGAGGGATACTCAACCGCTTCAGTGCCATCGCCCACCACAACTATCTCTGCCTCAAAATGCCGACTCCCGGAGGGGTCTTATCCGTCCTGGGCGACCAAGCCGCAGCGCGCCAGGTCGAGTACGGCCATTCAGCGCCGCTCGAGCCACGGCAGGTCCACAGTGTCCGCGGAGGCACCGATGAGGCCGACCTCGCAGACAGCACTGATCCTGGCCAGAAGGGGCGCCCCGCCAAACCTCTCCCGGAGGGGGAAATCATCACCAAGACCTTGATCCAGGGAGGAAAAGAGTACCCGATCAAGTTCGGAGGGAGCTTGGAGCCGGAGGTTTCAGAGCAGCTCGAGGCCATCATCCGCGGCAACCTCGACATCTTCGCGTGGTCTGACGAAGACATTCTCGGCGTCGACCGATCGATCGTCGAGCACTCACTGGCCGTCGATTCGAAGGCACGGCCGGTTCGCCAGGGGCTCCGGAGGCTGTCCACTGAGCGGGCCGAGCTCGCCAAAGCAGAGACCGACAAGCTGCTCCGAGCGGGGGTCATCCGAGAAGTGAGTCATACCGATTGGTTGTCCAACCCTGTCTTTGTCCAGAAGAAAACATCTGGCAAATGGCGCATGTGTATCGACTTTACCTCTCTGAATAAAGCTTGCCCCCGTGACCCCTACCCCCTGCCTCGCATCGACCAGCTCGTTGATTCCACGGCCGGAGCTGAACTCCTCAGCTTCCTCGACGCTTATTCAGGATACCACCAGATTTGGCTGAAACCCGAGGATCAAGTGAAGACCAGTTTTGTCACTCCGGCCGGGGTATTCTGTTACCTCCGAATGCCCTTCGGCCTCCATAACGCCGGCGCCACCTTTTCAAGGCTAATTTCCAAAGCCTTAGGTCATCAGCTAGGGTGCAATGTAGAAGCCTACATGGACGACATCGTCATCAGAAGCGCCTCCAAGAGTCACCACGGCTCGGACATAGCCGAGACCTTCGACAGCCTCCGGCGGTGCGGCATCAGGCTCAATCCAGACAAGTGCGTCTTCGGAGCGCGCGCGGGCAAGCTGCTCGGGTACCTCATCTCCAGCCGGGGCATCGAGGCCAGTCCAACGCAAATCCAAGCACTGCAGAACATGGCCCCCCCAGAACCTCAAGCAAGCACAAAAGCTGGCCGGGCGGTTGGCCGCCCTCGGTCGATTTCTCGCCAAATCAGCAGAACAAAGTCTGCCCATCTTCAAGGCGCTCCGAAGTTCTAAGCATTTTGAATGGACCCCTGAGTGCCAGGATTGTTTCCAGCAAATCAAAGATTACCTCTCCGACCTCGTAGCCCTCGCCACACCCCGGGCCGACAGCCCTCTGTTGGTTTACCTCGCCGCCTCCGGCAATGCGGCGAGCGCGGCCTTGGTTCAGGAGGAGGAGCTCGCCGGGAAGTTGATCCAGCGCCCCGTCTACTTCGTTTCCGAGGCCCTGACCGAAGCTAAGGCTCGGTATTCCGAGCTCGAGAAGGTGGCTTACGCCCTCGTCATGGCCTCCCGGAAGCTCCGGCATTACTTCCTGGCTCACGACATCATCATCCCAACCGCCTACCCGCTCGGCGACATGTTCCGGAACAAGGACGCCACCGGCCGCATCGGAAAATGGGCGGTGGAATTGGCCCCGTTCGGGATCTCTTTCGTCGCCAGGACAGCCATCAAGTCCCAAATCCTCGCCGACTTCGTCGCGAAGTGGACGAGGGCCCGGGACCACGCGAGCACCGACGCAAGCGAGGGGATCTGGACCGTTTATTCGGACGGTGCTTACCAGGCCTCAGGGGCTGGGGCCGGAGCAGTCATTGTCTCCCCGTCCGGCCAGCAGGCCCTGTATTCCGCCCGGCTAAGTTTCAAGGCCACCAACAATATCGCCGAGTATGAAGGAGTCCTCTTGGGACTTCGCAAGGCGCTCGCATTGGGAGCCGCCCGTGTGGTCGTGAAGACCGATTCCCAAGTGGTCGCCGGACACATCGACAAGAGCTTCCGGGCAAAGCACCCGGACCTCGCTTCCTACCTCGATTCCATCCGCAAGTTCGAAGTATCCTTCATGGGTATATCCGTCCAGAACATCCCGCGAGGCGACAACGCCCAAGCAGATGCCCTCGCCAAGGCCAGGGCTGGCGCTCAAGCCCTACCGTCAGGGGCTTTTTTCGAAGAACTCGCTCAACCTTCGGCAGCCCCCCGCAGTGAGGCGTCCATCCCCGCCACCCCGGAGGAGCCCGAACCGCCGTCACGGCCGGCCCCAGTACTATGTACGGCCAGCACCGATTGGCGCGAGCCTATCCTGCGCACGCTCGCAGGCGACGACGACGTCCATCCTAGCCCAGAGCAAGCTCGCCTGCGACTCCGCGCGAGGTCATTCGACGTTATCAATGGAATTCTGTACAAATCTGGAGTTTTCTCCCCCCTCCTTCGTTGCGTCTCGCACTCGGACGGCGTTGCCATGCTCCGAGAAATACACGAAGGGCTGTGTGGTAGTCACTTAGCTCCGCGGGCCCTCGCGGGCAAAGCTCTCCGGCAAGGCGTGTACTGGCCCACTATCGTTGCCGATGCCGAAGAACTCGTCCGCACCTGCCAGGGTTGCCAATGGATGGGCCGCCGCAGTCACCGCCCTCCAGCAAGCTTGCTACCTATTCCCCCCGTGTGGCCTTTGGCCCGCTGGGGCATGGACCTCATTGGTCCACTCCCTAGAGCAAGGGGAAACCTGCGCTTCGCCGTGGTCGCCGTCGAGTACTTCTCCAAGTGGGTTGAAGCGGAGCCGCTGACTACCATCACAACCCGCAGTGTCCAAAAATTTTTCTGGCAGAATATCGTGTGTCGTTTCGGAGTACCCAAGCAGCTCACATTGGACAACGGCACGCAGTTCGACGCGGGCACCTTCCGGGCGTTCTGCGATGAGCTGGGAGTTCAGCTTTGCTTCGCAGCCGTGCGACATCCCCAGTCTAACGGAGCCATGGAGCGAGCTAATGGGCACATCCTGTCAGGCCTCAACAAGCGCATCGTCGGTTTGGCCCGAGGAGTGTGGCCCGACGAACTTCCCAAGATCTTATGGTCTATCCGGATGACCGTCTCTCGGGCCACCGGCTTCACCCCGTTCTGCCTCTTGTTTGGCGACGAAGCGATGACACCAACAGAGCTCCGCGCCGGTTCACTGCGCGTCGTAGCACCCGAAGCCGAAGATGAGCGCGCCGTCTCCCTTGACCTGGCCGAAGAGACGCGGCTGCACGCCGTCGCCAACCTGTCCCACTATCAGAAAGAGACCAAGGGATGGTATGACACCAAAGTTAGGAGTAACGAGTTCCAGCCAGGACACCTCGTCCTCCGCGCAGTGGTCGCCCCCACCAAGTTGGGCAACAAGTGGGAAGGACCATACATTGTCACAAAGTCCAGACGACCAGGATCCTACCGACTCGCTACCCTGGAAGGCGAAGAGCTCAAGCATACTTGGCAAGCCGAGCACCTGAAGCGCTACTTCCCATAACACCGCCAATGTATTTTACTAG
This sequence comes from Zizania palustris, assembly GCA_019279435.1. Taxonomy (NCBI): domain Eukaryota; kingdom Viridiplantae; phylum Streptophyta; class Magnoliopsida; order Poales; family Poaceae; genus Zizania; species Zizania palustris. The sequence goes on along the minus strand of JAAALK010000289.1, from coordinate 29,002,486 downwards.
TGGCCGCCGCCACCTATTTTTGTCTCCCAATCGTGTAATAAAATATTCGGCGAAACGTTTCGCCCAAGCAGACAGCACAGCGACTCCAGGCATCTCGCATTCGGGTTCCGAGCTCCGGCTCGACGCACCCTAACTTTTGGGTTCCGAGCTATGACTCGACGCGCCCTCGCATTTAGGCTCCGAGCTATGACTCGACGCGCCCTCGCATTCGGGTTCTGAGCTCCGGCTCGACGCACCCTAACTTTCGGGTTCCGAGCTATGACTCGGTGCGCCCTCATGTTTAGGCTCCGAGCTATGACTCGACGCACCCTCGCATTCGGGTTCCGAGCTCCGGCTCGACGCCCCCTAACTTTCGGGTTCCGAGCTATGACTCGACGTGCCCTCGTATTTAGGCTCCGAGCTATGACTCGACGCGCCCTCGCATTCGGGTTCCGAGCTCCGGCACGACGCACCCTAACTTTCGGGTTCCGAGCTATGACTCGACGCGCCCTCGCATTTAGGCTCCGAGCTATGACTCGACGCGCCCTCGCATTCGGGTTCCGAGCTCCGGCTCGACGCACCCTAACTCTCGGTTCCGAGCTACGACTCGAAGCACCATGGCTTGACATGGCGTGCATTCTCCGCACTCTCTCTCCTGAACTACTTAGCGCCCAGCCGGTACACCAGCTGCCCGCTAGGGGGGGGGGGGATGGAGGAGAAGGAGCTAGGCGCAGACTACAGCAAGCACTTAAAGCATACAATGTTCATTACAAATCAGAGAAGAAAATCAAGAAAAGTTCTTATCCAGGCCAAGCAAAAAACGCGGGCCCCTCCGGTTGGAAGGGCCCGAAGTTGTGGGCACGCTCCGCCCGGACCTCTCTTTCCTCTTCCTGCATTCCTCTTCCTTCTTCTGGGCACGAAAAGCCCTTTGATCCGCTTGAAGCTGAGCCCAACTACGCAGACCACCCTCCTCGGGGGGCGCTTCGCCCAGACCAGCCTCCGTGTCGGACCAGTCAACCGGTTCGGGGGACGAGGACGGCGAGCGGGACCCTCTCTCTTCTTCCTTCACATGGTTCAGAACCCCTTGGAGGACGTCGGGGTCTACGCATCCGTCGCTGCCACGGGGAAGAATGAAGCGCGCAGGCCGGTTCGCTCGCATAGCTTCGAGGATAGCCCATCGATGTCGAAGGGCGTCGTCGGAATCGAGCACCTCGACGTCACGGTCGCAAACGCGAACACCCTGAGTAAGCCCCGGAAGAATACTCTTTATTAAACATATGACCAAATCCCCTAAGCTATTACAGGGTAAGGCGAGGATAGGACTCTAAAGCTACACCTGCGGATCCGGCAAGCGGGCCGAGGTCAAAGGCTTCGAAGGAGCTGGGGGACCGCGTGCGCGGAGCGCCTCCTCCAGCCAAGCCTGGATCGCCGCGGGGCCCTCGGTCTGCCAAGCCGTCCGGAGCGCCCTCCAACTCTGAGTCACCGCGAGGCTCGGCGTCCGGAGGTGGTCCCCCACGAAGGCCACCGGGTGCTGACTCGAAGACGAGGGGAGCGGGAGCCCAGACGCCTCGAGGTGCCGGAGAATACCGTACGCGGCCACCCGGGCGGACACCTCGCCATACTACGCCATGGCGAGATGTATCTGCCGAATGGCGGACCGGATGAACTTCACCCGGCGGACTAGGGGCTCCCGGGCGATGTCGAACGTGCCGCAGCCGGTGCCGTAGCGCGCCAGCATCTTCTGCAAGGATTCCGCGGCGTCGGCCGCCGTCTTCCTGGCCTCGGCAAGCTCCTCGGAGATCTCCCCGTTCCGGGCGTTGAGGTCCACTTCGACTCCCTCCAATTGGGTCACCCGGGCCTCGAGGGTTTCGATCTTGGTTGCCGCCTCCGAGGCCTGGGCCAGAAGCCGGGACACCTCCCCTTCGAGCTGCTCTGCTTCCGCGGCCCGGGATCGGAGCACTTCTGCTTCGGCATCCCGGGTTCGGAGGGCGTCGACCTCCGCTTCCAACTCGTCGGCGCGGGCGGCCCGGGCCCGGAGCCCGTCCAACTCCGCGATGCGGGCCCTGAGGGAGTCCACCTCCGCCGCTTGAGCCTCCAACGCCTCGATCCGCGACGCCTGAAGTCAAAGGGCCTCAACCTCCGACGACCGCTCGCGGGCTAGCCTCTCCGCGTTAGCCACCTGAGTCGCGAGCTCCGCGGCGTACGCCTCGTGTTGTTGGCGTTCGGCAAGCAAGGCGGACAACTGCCCCTGCGCCAGTGCTATCACCTGCGTACGGAAAGATGGTCAGAAGGGTTGCAAGACAAGCAGAGGGTATGTCCGAGGAAGTACCTGGCCCGCTGGCGTCTCGATGGCCCTCCCGAGGTCCAGGCCATCCGATAGCCCCAGCTCGCCTATCACCGGGGCCTCCCGCAGCCGGAGGTAGCAATCGTGGACCGGGGCCACCTTGAGCGCGAAGTCCTCGCCGTCCGCTAAGAAAGCGCGCAGGAGCGGCACGGAGCCTCGCGCGGCTCGACGATCAGTGGGAGGCCGAGGCCGGACCTCAGCGTCTCCGGCAGACTCCTGAGGGGCCCTTTCGATGCTCCTGGAGTCCGCCTCGTCCCGCGAGTCCGAGGCCCTCCTCGCGGTGACAGGGGCTCCGGACCTCGCGTCCGGGGCATCCGCGGGGTACAGGGCGACGGGCTCCATGCCTCCGGCCGGTGTGTCTGCGTGAGCGAATAAGAGTTAAAAGTGGAGAAGGCCCCTGGCGCACGAAGAAGTACGGCTAAGTTACTATACCTGCATCCGCAGCGTCGCCAGGGTAATCCGGGGGCTGAAGGTGGCCCGACGGGCTTGGGCGGTAGAAGAGGTTGTCGATGGAGTTCGGCGGAGAGCTCACCACCGCAGCGGCCAGCTCGGCCTCCTTGTCGGCGCTCTTCTCGATGGCGCCGAGCGGGTCGTCCAAGCCCCCGCGATCCAAGCTGTCCGTGGCCCTGCTCTTGAAGGAGCCTGCGGAGCCTCCCGCCGGAACGGTTGCGGGCGTGGAAGCGGTTCCGGGGCGAGGCGTCGCTTCGGCGGCACGCGCCCCTTGTCCGGCCTCCGGCGCAGGCTCCGCTGGGTTCGCGCGAGGAGGAGCGTCTTCACTTCTTCTGGCGTCCGGCCAGACCGGCGGGACTGGAACCAGAATCGCCGGAGGGTCTCCTGACTCTGATTGGGCCCCCTCGCTGGAGCCCCCTCCTTCGGAGCGAGAGGCCGAAGAAGGTCCCGGGGACATATGCTTCGGCCCCTTCACTATCCTCTTCTTCTTTGAGCGGCCCGGAGAAAGGCCACCGTCGGCGTCGTTCGCCTTCCTTTTCGAGACGTCCCGAAGGACCTCGACCTCTGGAAGGGGCGGGGGCGTGAGCTCGAGCGCCCCCCATACCCTGTTGAAGCGCTCCCATGAGCCCACCAGCTCCAGCCGGCGGGCCCGTTCGGCTGCGGTTGGGACCCCGAGAATCCTCTCCACCAGACGGGTGACTTCCTCGGGCGTTCGGGCGACGAGCGATCCTACATCTCTTCGTCAGGAGCGGAGTACTCCTCGAGCAGGGAAAGCAAGGACAGAAGCAACCAAGAAGTGGCACTTACCGAGCCGGCGGGAGAGCTCCGAAGGCATCGATTCGTCTCGGCTGCTCTGGAGCGAGGCGGGCCACTCCTCCTTCAGCGGAGGGATCTCGAGGGCCACGAACTCCTCCGCCAAGTCCCGCATGCTCATCCGGCGAGCGACAATCTGGAGAAGTTGCACTCTCGCGGAAATCGTCCCGGCGTTGGCCTCGATGCGCGCCTCCCTCCGGAACCAGATATGGCGTGGGATCCTGGCCAAGCCGGAAGTGAGCCCTACGCGGACGTAGAACCACCGATTCACCCACTTCGAATACCACCTCTCGTTGGTGGCCTTCGCCGGGAAGGAGTCCGCATATCTCCTCCGAAGCTGGAAACTGATACTCCCGAAGGCCAGCACCCGGCCTCCCTTCTTCTTCGGATGGAAGAGGGCTTCGTGCATCTCCGCGAAGACCTCTGCCCTCCCCTCGCAGCCTTCGGCATGCATGGCCCACTAAAAGATGGCGAGGCGGACCACGGCGTTGGGGGACAGCTGCGGGAGTTCCAGATGGAATGCGTCCAGCACCCCGGCGAGAAGCTCTGAGGCAGGGAATCCCAGGCCCGCGTTGAAGAAGGCTTCAAAAACGACGACCTCGCCTTCCCGCGGCTGCGGGGCCGTCTCCCGGCCCGGCCTCCTCGCCGGCGTCTCTGGACTGAGACGACTCCTGGTCGCTTGCTCGATCGAGGCTTTGGTGCACGCAGATGGCCCGAGCTCCAAGGTTTGGTCTCGGAACCGCTCGGAAGCGGGGCGGAGATTGCGCGCGCCACGCGCCTCCGACGTATCAGCCACTGTCGCCGCCGCTGCCGCCGCCATCTAGCGTTGCAAGAAGCGCGGATCCATCGCCATTGCAGGGGCAGCGTTCCTCGCCATTCTTGAAGAACAGAGAAAGGGGTGCAGAGCTCTAGAAGCAGGTTGAATGGCGGCTCGAGTGGCTAGAGTTAGCGTGTATGGGCGATTGAAGAGGGAACCGCGGGGGGGTTATATTCTGTTGCGAGACCGACGGTTCCCCTCCCCGATCCAGTTAGCGTGTGGACGCGGCGGATTGCGCGGCACCGCATTTAAGGCCGGCTGGCGCATCGGGGCGCGGTGGCAGCCTCCCGGCGGCCCGCCTCCTCGATGCCATCTATACGTGCATTAATTACTTCCGGCGGCGCCCGTCCGGCCCCTCGGAATCAGAGCCCCCCGGCCTCTCGCCTCCTCGCCCCGACGCCCCTCCGCGCCGCGGCGGATTCGGCACCTCAAAGCGAGGTACGCGCTAGTGAAATTATCAAGATTATCTTGTGCGTTTCCACCTCCTCTTATTGCAGGATTTCGAGCAGACCCCCACCTCCGGTCCGGTCGCACTTGCCCGTCTCGGAGTTCCTCCGCGTCCGTCGAAGGGAGTCGCACTTTGGCTAAACCCGTTACCTCAATGTAAGTTTCATCCTCATGAAGGTTATCGGAATTATCATGTGCGCTTCCACCCTCTCTCAACGTAGGGCTCCCGAGAGGAAAGAAGCGAGGGGCTACTGTTGGGGGAGATAATCCCAATGGCTAGGGGGCCCACCGCCTGGGGATTTGAAGCCAAGAATACCGGGGACCACCCCCCGGGAGAAGGCTGCCGGAGGCCGCCCCCCGGGAGAGGGCTATCGGAGGCCGCGCTCTGGGAGAAGGCCGCCGGAGGCCGCCCTCCGGGAGAAGGCTGCCGGAGGCCGCCCCCCGGGAGAGGGCTGTCGGAGGCCGCGCTCCGGGAGGAGACTGCCGGAGGCTGCCCTCCGGGAGAAGGCTGCCGGAGGCCGCCCTCCGGGAGAAGGCTGTCGGAGGCCGTCCTCCGGAAGAAGGTTGTCGGAGACCGCCTTCCAGGAAGATGTTGCCGAGGGCCTCTCCCTCGGCCGCAGAAGCGAACCCGAAGAGAGCACTGGCGGGAAAAGGACGAGGCTGACGTACAGGGGGACAGGATCACGATCCTCTGGCCCGTGTCGGGCGGTGCAGGCAGCGTCCGACACGGCTGATACGCTGTCAGAGTCGAATCTTCTTGTCTGTACTGTATATAGTCTGTTTTGTTTGTACTGTTGACCGGCGGTCGGCCGGGTAGCCGTTGGCGTTCCAGAGGCGCTTGGCCTCTGGACGGGGCGCCTTATAAGTACCCCCCAACCACAGTTGTAAGGGACAGGCTCAAGAGGGCATTGAATACACTACTCCCATTTTCCACTAAGAAAACCTGCTGGTTCGATCCGTCGCACCAACATACGCCAACACCGGTATCACCCCGTTTTTCTTCTTTAGAGATTGAGCAAAAAATAGCCACATCAATAGATCAAGCCATTAGCGCTTCGCTAGCCAACCGTCTAGATTCAGCAGTTAGCTCCCAAGTAGAGGCAACTCTTAGGAGGTTCGGCTTTACTGAGGCCGTGCCCCTGGTTCCTATTGCTAGTGCACCTCTAGCAAGCCACGTGTACGGCAGAACTAACGACAGCACTAGCACAACTGTGTCTCCAGCCTCAACACTCATGGCCGAGAATAATCATTACACTTACGGTCAAACTAGCATTGCATACCTGCACCACCACCTGCGCCGGTACCCGCGCTGCCCACACCGCATACGCAGGCACCCAGACACGAGCACGTCATGCAGATAGCACACAGGGAAGAGGCCCATGGCCGACACGCCGACATCCCACCACGTGTCGTTCCCCCGCATGAGAGGCGCGCACAGGCAACATGCCAGGATGACATAGAGGAGCGGGTCCGCGCACTATTTAGGGAGTGTGCCGGCTTCGTGCCCATGGGACGAGTTAGGGTTTACCGTAAGCCATACCCCGACCATCTTGATACAGTACCCTACCCCCGCGGCTATAGAATCCCTGAATTCACTAAGTTCGATGGCGAGGGTAGCAAAACCACACTAGAGCACGTTAGTCAATTTTTGGCACAGTGTGGAGAAGTTAGCGGGATAGACGCCCTAAAGGTTAGACTATTTTCTCTCTCGCTATCCGCTACCACCATAAAGGTTACCTAAAGGTCAAGTCATTCCATCTGCCGATGAGTTAAAGAAGCATCCGTACTGTAAGTGGCATGATTCGCATTCACATAATACTAACGACTGCAATGTTTTTTGACGGTAGATCCAATCGGCCATAGAAGAAGGACGATTGAAGATAGACCACAATCCAAAGATGAAGCTTGATAAGGATCCTTTTCCCATCAACGGCGTCGACCTTGGCGAGAAGAAGGTGTTGATTCGGCCAGAACAGGCGAGTCAGCTAAGGGGAAGGGTGTGATTGTTGGAGAGCCGCGCACTCGCACGCTCGTACCAAAGAACCACGAGGTAGGAGTGTGGAAACGGAACGTTAACACCTCCTCGGCTAAGGCTCACAAGAAGCCGAAGGTAACATACAACATGCTGTTGGACAAGCATTGAAGAAGGGCTAGGGAAGCAGGTCCCCGCACTAAGAAGTTGGGACAACCGAAGGCTCCAAGATTTGCGGAGGGCGACTTCGGACCGAAGCAGCCGAGCCCTCCGCACAGCGGTTTCGGGCCACAGAGGCCTAGCGCTCCGCTCGGCGGCTTCGAGCCTCAGTGGCCAAACCCCCTGTGCGGTGGCTTCGAGCCTTAGTGGCCGAACCCCCTATACAGCGACTTCGGCCCCCAATGGCCGAACTCTGCACCGTTTTGGACGAGCTCTCCGACGGGAGGCATCGGCCCGCACTGGCCGAACGTGCCTCCGGCGTGGCGGGACCCTTCGCTGGTGTGGTCCGAGACACCATCAACTCTGCCGAACCCCATTCCGGGTAACAGGTTCGACTCTCAGTGGGCAAGGCCACTAGAGCCACCTATGCCTCTGCCGTACGACTGGGCAGAAACCCCGTGGGCTCCGTACGTATCTGGGTCAGAGTACCCTCCGCAATTTAACACTATGTCTTGTTTTCCTTCGGAGTATTATGGATGGCAGGGACAAACAGATGCAGTGGAGGGGGGCATCATCCATAGACTGTCTGTGGTGCCTCCGAATCGGACCATGCAGAGCGAAGCCGAAGGGTGCGGGCACGCGGAGGCCGAAGTCAGGGAGTCCAAAGCCATCACCATCAGAGTGGGGTCTCAGGAAGTCCCAATCCCGAAGACTCTGTCACCGAAGTGTGACGGAGGTAAGTCCCATGCTTCGGCCGAGCTCTACGCCGAAGCCTGGTTCGATCGGCCGAACAAGGCCTATCCGTCCGTCGGGGTTTGCAGCGAATACCCCTCCGAGCACAGGGTGCACAAGGCTGAAGGGCGCAGTACCACTTCAGCCAGAGTTGATAGAAGCCGAATAGTAGCACCCGACACCAAGCCGCAACCATCTTGGGCCCCTCTAGGCATGTCCAAATCACAGAAGAGATGCCTACAATGACTAAGGGCACATGAGATGCGCGAGAAGGAAGCTGAGGATGAGCGCGACGCTATCTTCGAAGAAATACACCCTCGGCCAGCTACAAGACAGGTATGGAGGGAGAAGCCAGTTGAGATAACCAACCCGGCTCCTAGTCCAAGCGACGACGACGATGACATGCTCGACGACGATTACTCGCCTGTCTTTGAAGGGACTGCACCCCAGGTGATGGACATCAACATCGTCACGCTGCCCACCGAGTTCGCCCTACCACAGGACGAGGCCAAGGTCACTCAATTGAACCTCGGTCCACGCAACGCCATCTTCGAGAAGCCCGAGGACTCGGCTCGCCATCTGAAGCCTCTCTACGACAGAGGTCACATCGATGGAAAGCTGATTTCCAGAATGCTCATCGACAGTGGTGCCACTGTTAACATAATGCCTTACTCGTTGTTGAAGAAACTTGGCAGGGATGAGGATGCCCTGAAGAAGACCAACTTGATGCTCAATGACTTCAACGACGAGAGCTCCGAGGCCAAGGGTGTACTCTCCATGGAGTTGACGGTGGGCAACAAGACATTGCCAACAACATTTTTCGTCATCGACGTACAAGGTAAATACAACGTACTACTCGGGCGCGACTGGATTCATGCGAACTGTTGCATTCCTTCTACTCTACACCAGTGCCTGATACAGTGGGACAATAATGGGGTGGAATCCATTCCCGCAGATACTTCAGCCCAAGTAGCATTGGCCGACGTATCGGTTGATGCCGTCCATAATAAAGTAGATTGTCTGTCAGGTAGAGATCTTTCGGATTACGATTTTGTTAGCGTATCCGGAGGATGTTTTGTAATAGTGTCTGTAAAGCCGGCTGGAGTAGCACGGTTGTTTTTGTATTGATAGCCATGTATAGCAAGAGTAATCTAGATTGGCTAAAGTCTCGTGTGGAGCAATATCGGTCTAGTAAAGATGATATTACCGAGGCCATCAAGAACTTTAGCAAAGTAAAGAAATTAGGACAAGGTTTTGCGTCGGCCGATCCCTTGGAGGAGGTTGACATAGGTGATGGTAGCATCCCGAGGCTGACTTTTGTAAACCAACATTTACAGCCCGATAAAAAGGCTGAAGTAATAAAGTTACTTTGGTCGTATGTCGATTGTTTTGCGTGGGAGTATAGAGAGATGCCAGGACTAAGCCGCGAGCTCGTGGATCATCAGCTGCCTATCAAGTCCGGATTTAGTCCTTATAAGTAGCCTCCTCGCCGCTTTAACTCGGTCGTCTATGACCGAGTTAAAGAAGAAGTAGAGCGACTACTCAAGGCTGAATTTATTAGGCCATGTAGGTACACGGAATGGGTCGCTAACATTGTGCCTATAGAGAAGAAAGGGAGCGGCAAGATACGGGTATGTATTGATTTCAGAGATCTGAACAGAGCCACTCCAAAGGACGAGTATCCAATGTCGATAGCCGACATGCTAATCAACGATGCTTCAGGACATAAGGTACTGAGTTTTCTTGATGGCAATGCTGGCTGTAATCAAATCTTTATGGCCAAAGAGGGCGTCTATAAGACTACCTTTCGATGCCCTGGTTTTGTCGGTTTGTTCGAGTGGGTCGTCATGACTTTTGGTTTGAAGAATGCTGGCGCCACGTACCAGCCCGCTATGAACTTGATCTTTCATGACTTGTTAGGAGTTATGTTAGAAGTTTACATCGATGATGTCGTAGTCAAATCGGACGCTATGGGAAACCATTTAGCCGATTTGAAGGTTGCTTTTGATATAATGCGATAGTATAGGTTGAAAATGAACCCACTCAAGTGTGCTTTTGGTGTGTCGGCGGGTAAGTTCTTAGGTTTCATGATTCACGAGAGAGGCATAGAAAATGATCCTAAGAGACTTGAGAAGATTAGAAACATTGCAGCGCCGACGTGCAAAAGGGATGTACAAAAATTGCTAGGCAAGATGAATTATTTGCGTCACTTTATATCCAACTTGTCCGGCAAGATTGATGCCTTTGTCCCCATACTCATGCTAAAAAACGAAGCCGAGTTCACTTGGGGGGCAAGCCAGCAAAGTGCTTTTGAGAATATCAAGGAGTGCTTGTCATCACCGCCTGTGGTGAGAGCACCCAAAGCCGGGATTCCATTTCGGCTATACATCACTGCTGAAGATAGCGTGATTGGGGCCATGCTAACCCAGGAGGTAGAGGGAAAAGAGTGCATCATCACATTCTTGAGCCGCCACCTGCTGGACGCCGAAACCATGTACGCGTTTGTAGAACGATTGTGTTTATCACTTTACTACGTGTGCACCAAATTACGCCACTATCTTCTCCCCACTACATGTGTTGTCGTTTGCCAAACCGATGTTATAAAGAACATGTTACAGATGCCGATTCTAAGTGGAAGAATCAGAAAATGGGCTTACGCGTTGATTTAGTACGATTTGGCCTATAAACCCCTGAGAGCGATGAAAGGCCAAATCATCGCCAACTTTATAGTTGATCACCACGTAGATGTCAGCTGGAGTGACAATATTGCTGGAGTTGAGGTAGTGCCATGGAAACTTTATTTTGATGGTTCGGCTTGCTAGAGTGGCCAAGGTATTGGAGTGGTTCTCATATCACCTAATGGAATGCACTTTGAAACTTCGGCCCGTCTAGAATTTTCTTCCACTAATAACCAAGCCGAATACGAAGCTTTATTGCTAGGTCTTGAGTTACTAGAATCTGTAGGTGCTAGACATGTCCACGCATATGGTGATTCTTTGTTAGTAGTGCTAGACGTGTCCAGAGAAGCCAATTCAGTCGCAAATGATTTGGCTTAGCAAGCATCTGGTTACCAACTCAGGAGAGGAAAATTTTCTATATTAGAGAAGTCGATGCTTGGTCTCACTGACGGAGCTAGTAACGGTGGGCAGGCGCACCCTCCAGGTCGAACCCCTCTAGCCGCCAAAGGTCACTGCGCGCCAAGGTCCCTAGACCGGAGTACTCTACCAACCGAGAGACCTAGCACGCCGGAGTCCATAGGCTGAAGCCTCCCGCATGGAGAACGCTCCCCGGAGTCCGAACCCTCCAGAGGGCTTCGGCCTAGCACACTCCAAACGGCCAGCCCGGCCAGGCTTTGGCAAGATTAGGAATGGCTCGAGGGGCAACCCGAAGTCAGTAGTTTAGAAATTTTTACCCAAGGTGAGCCAGCGAGACCCTCTAAAGCCTATAAGGGCGATTGGAGAATCCCAATCGTCCAGTATTTGAGAGACCCTAGCCAAAGGCTTGATCGGAAGGTTCGGCGACAAGCATTCAAATTCGTGTTGATAGACGACGCATTGTACCACCGAACCATCGATGGAGTACTATTGAAGTGTTTAGACCACGAACAATCCCAGGTGGCTATGGGAGAAGTCCATGAAGGACTTTGCGGCACTCATCAGTCGGCCCAGAAAATGAGTTGGATGCTCAAAAGAGCAGGTTTTTATTGGCCGACTATGACTGAAGATTGTTTCAAGTACTATAGGGGGTGTGAAGCATGTCAGAAGTTTGGCAATATTCAGTTGGCTCCTGCCTCATTGCTAAATCCTATTATCAAGCTATGGCCGTTTCGAGGTTGGGGTTTAGACTTCATCGGCCAGATTCACCCTCCTTCCTCAAAAGGGCATCGGTTCGTGTTGATGGCGATGGATTACTTCACTAAGTGGACCAAGGCCATACCTCTCAGGAACATGACTCACAATGAGGTACGTGATTTTATCTTGAGGCACATCATACATAGATTTGACATTCCTCAAACTCTTACTATAGATCAAGGTAGTTCATTTGTTTCTGGAGAAGTGAGGGACTTCGCCGAATATTATGTTATTAAATTGATAAACTCTTCACCTTACTATGCTCAGGCCAATGGTCAGGCCGAGTCTAGTAATAAAATCGTGATTAAGCTCATTAAGAAGAAAATTGAAGAGTTTCCTAAAAGGTGGCATGAAGTGCTGTCTGAGGTGTTGTGGGCTTGTAGAATTGCAAAGCACGGTGCTACCAAAGTCAGTCCATATGAGTAGGTATATGGACAAGAGGCCATTCTGCCTGTAGAGGTAGATCTTGGCTCCTTAAGATTGTTAAAGCAAGATGGCTTATCGGTCAACGAGTATGAAACTCTTCTGAAGGATAATCTGGAGAAAGTGACCGATAAGAGACTAAGGGCTTTAGAATCCATAGAAGTAGACAAAAAGAGAGTAGCCAAAGCCTACAATAAGAAGGTTAAACCAAGATCATTTCAAGTAGGAGATTTGGTGTGTAAGACGATTTTACCCTTAGGCACGAAGAGTCTCAAATTTGGTAAATGGTCGCCTAGTTGGGAAGGTCCTTTTAAGATAGCCGAAATCGCTCCCGACAATGCATACGTGTTGGAATCTCTGCAAGGAGTGCTGTCTCGAAGAGCTTTGAATTGTAGGTATTTGAAAAGGTATTTCCCAAGCGTGTGGCAAACAACATAAAAGGTGTCGAAAAGCCGATATGGACGGTATCGTCTTTAGTTCGTTGTGCTTTTAGTCCACTTAGTTCACTAAAAGGCAGGGGCATGTGTTGATAGCAAAAAATGGCATTAATGGCTGAGATTGTCAAAAAATCAATTTTGGTGATTTGGGCAAAAAAATACACATTTCCAGGGTCAGGACGAAGCCCTACAGGGCCGAAGGACAATTGGGCCATGGGCTCCTAAAGCCTCTAGCCAGCCCATGGCCTTCGTCCAGGAAGCCTTCGGAGGCCCACGCCACCAAAGCTTCGGCCCGAGGAGCATGCTTCGACGGGCCTGGTCGGAGCCCACTTCGGCAGAGACAGAGTTGGATTCAATTCTGGCTAAGTTTTTATCTTTATCCAAGCTGAAATATAGCAGATTAGATCAGAAGTTTGGCCCTATAAATAGAGAGGCGAGGCCAGCTTAGAGAACCCCCAACACAAATCAACACAAAGCCCTAGCTTTGATCGCATTTATTTACCTTTACTTTTCTGTACCTCTTCGTGGGTTTGCCTGGAAGCCCTTCGCCAGCCACTTCGGAACAGTGGTAACCCTTGTTACTTCGCTTGTGAAGTATACGTTAATCTACGTAATAGATTGCTATCGCCTTGTTACTTCGCCTGTGAAGTATCTGCTAATCTGCGTAACAGATTGCTACCTTCGCTACTAGTGCAACACTTAGCAGAATTCGGTCATCAGGCCGAATTGGTACTTCGAACCCTCTTTGTTGCAGGTTCCCACGTTCGGAGCTACTTTGTTGGAGGTGTCCGAAGCTGAGAGATCGGTTTCGGAGGTCATTAGGACACCCTTCGGCGAGACTACAGGCTTCGACGACCGGCTTCGCCAACACACTTCGTCCCAACAGGCTTCGCCACGATCGTACTCCGCTCTGGATGAAGTTACGCTCGCGCGAGGCCCTCGCGTCATTATTCTATAATTTGCCGTATCGGAGACCTCATGCCGAACCCCGCTGTTTGGAGGTTATTGTCGCGTCTAGATCCGTTCGGGGTTCATCTTCGGCCAAATCAGTCTGAACGCCGAAGGCACCCTTCGGTGGGATACTTCGCACCAGACGCCGAAGGTACACTTCGGCGACCCCTTTGCACCTGGCTTTGAAGCAGACATGCTCTGACCGGTTTGCTGATTTTATTCTGTTTAATATATTTCTTTTGGCTAATTGGATTATTTTGTGTGATCTGATTGCCTGGCGACTCCACCCTCCTTATCACGACTAAGGGTAGTTGGAACGCATCGTCGGTGCTCCATCATGCTTAGGCTTGTTCCTAAGTATCCGCGCACTTTTGGATTGTCGAACTGACCCAAGTGCGGGGGCACGTTCTCGTGTCAACAGTGGCGCCAACATTTTTCAAACCAAAAGTCATGACGACCCATTCGAATAAACCGAAAAAACCAGGGCATCAAAAGGCAGTCTTGTAGACGTCCTCTTTGGCCATAAAGATCTGATTATAACTAGCATTGCCATCAAGAAAACTCAGTACCTTGTGTCCTGAAGTATCGTTGATTAGCATGTTAGCTATCGGCATTGGATACTCGTCTTTCGGAGTGGCTCTATTCAGATCTCTGAAATCAATACATACCCATATCTTGCCGCTCCCTTTCTTCTTTACAGGCACAATGTTAGTAACCCATTCTGTGTACCTGCATGGCCTAATAAATTCAGCCTTGAGTAGTCGCTCTACTTCTTCTTTAACTCGGTCATAGACGACCGAGTTAAAGTGACGAGGAGGCTACTTATAAGGACTAAATCTGGACTTGATAGGTAGCCGATGCTCCACGAGCTCGCGGCTTAGTCCTGGCATCTCGCTATACTCCCATGCGAAACAATCGACATACGACCGAAGTAACCTTATTACTTTGGCCTTTTCATCAGGCTATAAATATTGGTTTACAAAAGTCGGCCTCGGGATGCTACCATTACCTATGTCAACTTCCTCCAAGGGATCGGCCGACGCAAAACCTTGTCCTAATTTCTCTACTTTGCTAAAGTCCCCAATGGCCTCGGCAATACCGTCTTTACTCGACCGATATTGCTCCACATGAGACTTTAGCCAATCTAGATTACTCTTGCTAGACATGACTATTAATACAAAAACAGCCGTGCTACTCCAGCCGGCCTTACAGACACTGGTACAAAACGTCCTCCGAATACGCTAACAAAATCGTAATCCGAAAGATCTCTACTTGACATACACTCTACTTTGTTAGTGATGCAGTTGAATTGAGCATTCCTGTAATCATTGTAATACAGAATATAATTCTCTACTAGTTGTGGTGTGGTGCAGTGCATAGAATAGAAACTAAGAGTACTCAAGAACATCAGATGATAAACAGAAACTAAAGAATTACCAGCAGTAAAGGTGCAGTACCAGACATAACAAACTTGAGAAAAAAGACACTTCAAGAATACACACACCGAAGGGAAAAGATCTTCAGAAGCAAATACAGGAATAAAACTTTCTCCAAGAGACTCTACAGGTACAAATTTAACCTGGTACTAGCAATTTGGATCTACTCAAACTGACTTCTAGCCGACACTAGCAACACTGAACAGATCTTTCAGCAAAAGTAGCTAGAACCAGAGAGACAAGACTGACAGCCAAAGATGAACTATGAACTACTTCAGCAAATAACCAAGAGAAAAGAAGAACGACAAGATTCTGATAGGAAAAAGTTCTTTCTCCAAAAAAATTGGCACTGAGAAGTAGCAGAAACCTGGTTTCTGGTGGCATTGCAATCTCTGGAATACAGCAGACTACACCGTCGGCTGCTCCTTCCAGCACCCCACGCACTGTGCTAGATCCGACAAAAGCAATAGGTGCAGCAAAACTTGAACAGTGCATACACAGATCAAGACATAGCAATCATGATGCAATAGACAGCAAAATAAACTGAATGGTTTGTGGTTGGTAGCCCCAAAAATGGTAGCCTCAAAAGTCCCCTAACCCTTGGGCATGGGGTCCTTTATATAGGCAAGCCCATTAAGGTATTCCCCAAAATGCCATTAGGGTTAAAGTCTAGGTATTTACCTAATTGCCATTATGTATTTTCAGAATTATCAATTCTGAAAAATACATTAATGTATACTCCTACTTTATTACATCATTGACCCTATTATTTTAATATTTTTTCAGAATTTCAAAAATTCCGAAAAATACTAAAATATTACACTTAATCTAGACTACTAAATAGAAAAATAAACTCCTATTTACTGGAATTAAAAACATTTTCTGATGTGATGGTTTTCAACAAAAACCGACAAAGCCTCCTAGATCTTCGACATGTGTCGTCAGTCTACGAACTCGACTACCAGCAAGTCTCTCCCACTCTCGATCCCTCAAGCCGCCTTGTCACTTGCACTGGCTTCCCTTTCGCTGACTTGATCAACACTTCGTCTCCGTCATCAGTTCTCCCATGTCTTGTCTTATCTCCATGTGTATGCCTAAGATCACTTTCAACTTCAACTGGCATCCTCGACCATCTGGCATTAGTACCAATGGGTGACATATATGATTTTATGGAAATATTTTGGTTTGACCTGTCGTTGGGTGAAGATACCTTCTTTATAGCGTAAGTTTTCTTGTAGCTTGGATGCAGATCTTCGATAAACTCATCATCATCGCTTTGTTTCCCCTATGTTGAATATGATTAGTACATTCACAAAAGTTTAATGTGGTATGAAATTCAAAAAAATGTATTAGTACCGTTGTGTAGTTAAGTGTGTCACCATCATGCATCCTATATTCTTGAATTGGTTGTTCAACATATACCCGCTGTCGTTACAGAAAAAACATGAATTTGATTCATCTATATCAGTTATAACTTTGTAGAAAAAATATACTATTTAGAGATGCGTACTTTCTGTTTGGAAGTAGTTTGAACATCTATTGGTGCTGACAAATGATCACCTAAACATCCGTGTAATAGCACATCAAGAATAAGTATGAAACATACTAATTTAATATGTTATTTAAATTTGTTGGGAAAAAAGTTACTTGCTGCCTTTGCTTTTGTTGCAATGATATTGTGTTCTGTTGAAAGTGTTGTCAAATGATTGATTGTCAGTAATAATTAACAATGTTAGGAGTTATGACCCTCATAGAGAAAAGTAATGAAACTATCACCTTTCACGCATTAGCACAATTGTTGTTATCAAATCTATCATGTGTGTGGAACTCTTTTGGTTTGGCCTATCATCATTATATCAAAATGTGTAGTCAGTACTGAAGAAGCATGCTTTGGTAGAATATAAATGTTCCATGCATTCAAATTGGGATCAAAATAACCTTATGTGTTGTAGCAACTCTATCAGCGCGTGTTAAATTCCCTTCTCTAGCCATTGTTGCCTTCATATATTTCTGAAAATACATTGTACCAATGGGTGACATATATGATTTGTTGGAAATATTTTGGTTTGACCTTTCATTGGGTGAAGATACCTTCTCTATAGCGTAAGTTTTCTTGTAGCTTGGATGCATATCTTCGATAAACTCATCATCATCACTTTGTTTCCCCTGTATTGAATATGTTTAGTACATTCACAAAAGTTTAATGTGGTATGAAATTCACAAAATGCATTACAATCGTTGTGTTATTAAGTGTGTCACCATCATGCATCATATATTGTTGACTTGGATGTTCAACATATACTCACTGTTGTTAGATAAAAACATAAATTTGATTCAGCTATGTCAATTATAACTTTGTAGCAAACATATACTATGTAGAGATGCATACTTTCCGTTTGGAAGTAGTTTGAATATTTGTTGGTGCTGACAAAGGATCACCTAAAAATCCCTGTAATAGCACATCAAGAATTAGTATGAAACATGCTAATTTAATATGTTATTTGAATTAGTTGGGAAAAAAGTTACTTGCTGCCTTTGCTTTTGTTCAAACGATATTGTCTTCTGTTGCAAGTGTTGTATAGTAGCATCTTGATTGTGGACATGATTTACTAGTTTTTCCACCTGAAGTCTGAGAGCTACTACATCTTCACTTGTTGTTGCATCCAAAGAGGTTACATTTAGATTTTTTAGACGACCTGCTTTTGAGCAATCGAACACTTTGTCCACATTTGGAACAAGCCCCAGATCATGGACATGGCCAACCTTCTCTTCTCCTAATATTCTGGTTAGTGCATCTCTGTTCCATGCAACTTTACCTTGACTAGTGTCCGCTAAATCTGGATGTTGTACTAACAGATCCTTCAACTCACCCTTCAAGTAGCATTGCAATAGCATTATTTAATGTAGAACTGGTTTTTTAAATGTAACAAAGAATCACTAATTGATAGAAATTATACCACATGCGCATTAGTGTTCTTGCTGCTATTAGTCTGATGTGTATGGATATACAAAACATCCCTATTAGGGTTTTTCGTTTCAGGATCTTTTTCCCTCTGTATAATGCGTTAATTAGTAAGCATCAATGAGGGAAATATTTAATATGGATGTTTGAAATATGGATGCAGCATGTGTCGACAAATATAGTTGTAACAGAAGTACCAATTCCTCTCTATTTCGAGCGAAACTCTTTGTTCCAGCTATATGGATTGCCTTCCTTTTAGCACAGTGTATCCTATTTGCCTCACTTATTTTCTTCCATAGAATGAGTAAATAAATATAAATGAGTATAAATAAGTTACTTCTTTCCTTCCAAGGTACTTTGTTTGTTGCCAAAGAAGTGAGGGACTTTTTCGAATATTATGGGATCAAATTGGTAAACTCTTCCCCATATTATGCTCAGGCCAACGGTCAAGCTGAGTCTAGTAACAAGACTGTGATTAAACTAATCAAGAAGAAGATTGAAGAGTTTCCAAAGAGGTGGCACGACGTGCTTTCTGAAGCTTTATGGGCTAGTAGAGTTGCAAGGCACTGTGCCACAAAAGTCATTCCATATGAGTTAGTATAAGGACAAGAAGACGTTCTACCAGTAGAGGTGGATCTTGGCTCACTTAGATTTCTTAAGCAATATGGATTATCGGTCGACGAAATTGAGACACTTCTAAAGGATAATTTAGAAGAAGTGATTGATAAGAGGTTGAAGGCTCTAGAGGCAATAGAGAAAGATAAAAGAAGAGTAGCTAGAGCCTACAACAAGAAGGTCAAGGCAAAATCATTTCAAATCAACGACTTGGTTTGGAAGACGATTTTACCATTAGGCACTAAGAGCTCAAAATTTGGTAAATGGTCACCTAGTTGGGAAGGACCTTTTAAGGTAGTCGGAATCGCTCCAGGCAATACATATGTCCTAGAATCTTTACAAGGAGAGCGATTTCGAAGGGCTTTCAATGGTAGATATTTGAAAAAGTACTTCCCAAGTGTGTGGCAAAACGCTTGAAGTGTTAAAAGGCCGATATTTAAAGTATCTCCCAAGGCCCGTCATGCTTTTAGCTCACTAAGTTTGCTAAAGACAGGGGGCATGTGTTTATAGCAAAAAGTGGCATTAATGGTCAAACTAGGCAAATACTGAAAAATGGTATTTTTGACCGAAAATGTGTCAAACCTTGGCAAAGGCCGGTCTTACCGGCTATAGTAGGCCGGTCCAACTGGCCAGGTCCGGTCAGACCAGATCCATGGGCTCAGTCAGACCGGCCAGGGTTCAGAATATGAATCCGAGGAGGATTCGAGCTATTTTTACCCAAATCTTACCCTAAAAGAGTTTTGGCCGAATCTTACTCTCTCTCTAGCCAGGGATAACCAGACCACCACCCTATAAATATTAGGGGCAAGGCCGATTCAAGGGGCCCTCTAAAATCTCGAAAATCCAAAGCCCTAGCTTTTAATTGCATCTACTTTTCTTTATTTTCCGCATCTTCGTGGGTTTGCTTGGAAGCGCTCCGTCTGTCGTGTTCGTAATCACGGTAACCCTTGCTAGTTCGCTTGTGAACCTCCCATTAATCCACGTAAAGGATTGCTATCCCTTTTTATCGGTTTTTATCGCTATACTCGGTAATTCGGCCCTCTAGCCGAATTGTGTTTGATCCCTTATTATCTTTGCAGAATAATTGTCTCCCTGAACACCGCTGCAAAATTTGGAGGCGATTGGATCTTGTTTGCTAGTCCATCCGACCTCTAACAGATCAGATCTGTCATCGTCAGTCCGACCGATGGCGCAGGGCCGGTCAGAACGGAGCCCTTTCATCAGGCTATTTTTGGCAACGGTCGGTCAGACCGAGGGTGCCTCTCCGGTCCGATTGGGACCCCTCGCATCACGCCGAAGCTTGTCACCGAAGCTCGTTCGCCGGAGTTCTGCGTGTTGGAGCCCACGCGCGCCGATGCCTGCTCTGCCGGTCCGACCGAGAATATTTTGTCGGTCAGACTACCGTAGCCTACTTCGCAGTTACCCTTGGGACTTCACCTAGAGCCCCTTCACAGCCCCACTGGTATGACCGAGGTTGTACCTTCGGTCTGACCGGGCCTGAGGCTGAAGGTGCTCTAGGGACCCTTCAGACCAGTCTCCACTATAACTCCAAATCGGCCTCCGAATTGTCCGTTTCTAGGTATTTTGATCATTTTGTTACTGTTTACATTGTTACTAGTACTTTTCGGCCAATTGGATTGAAGTATCAATTATTTATTTGATTGTCTGGCGACTCCAAATCCCTTCCGACTATCAGGGTAGTCGGAACGCGGTGTCGGTATCGTTGCGATACTTTTGGACATCGAACCGACCCAAGTGCGGGTCGCATTTCTGCGTCAACACACTTTTTGGCGACTCCGCTGGGGACAATGACAACCATGACTACTACCTCTACATCGGCAGCAAGTACCTCTACTACGTCTACATCCACTACATCGCCAATAAACACTATGGGGGCATGGACATTGACGACCGCAACATTATGATGCCCACCATGGCAGACATATCTGAGGAAGACCGAGAAAAAATTGAAGCGAAGAAAAAGGAACTCGAAAAGCTGATGCTCAGGGATTGCATAAAGACACGCTCGAGCTTTGTCATGCGCGACAACCTCAACCTAACCCAAGTACGCCCATCATCACCCGCTTCATCTGCATCACAAGTCGACCGTATAATAGATGCATTTGTTGATCAAGTGGTTAGCGCCTCGCTAGCCAACAAACTAGAACCCGCAGTTGTCTCGCAGGTGGCAGCAGTATTTAGGAGATTCAGTTTTACTGAGGCCGATTCACCAGCACTAATCACTAGTATTCTGCTTGCACAACACATTTATAGTAGAACCGACGACAATACTGGAAAAACCATCACATTTCCGGCTACGTCATCCATAGCCGAAACACATAGTTACGCTTATGGCCAGGCAAACACAGCTTATCTAGTGCCGCCGCCTGCGCCCATAACAGCTCTGCCGCCACCACTCGCACTGCACACTCCCGCACCGCAGCATAGGCCAAAGCATGCTGATATACCGCCACGTGTCCTGCCGCCACATGAAAGATGCGCGCAAGCATTAGACCATGATGATATTGAGGAATGTATTCACGCGCTATTTAGGGAATGTACCGGCTTTACACCTCGGGATAGAGCTAGGGTTTATTGAAAACCATATCCCGACCACTTTGACATTGTTCCGTACCCTCATGGTTATAGAGTCCTAGATTTCACAAAATTTGACAGAAAGGGTAGTAAATCCACATTATAACACATTAGCAAATTTCTAGAACAATGTGGCGAAGCTAGCGGGACGGATGCACTGAAACTCAGGTTATTTTCCTTATCATTGTCCGGCACCGCATTCACCTGGTTTTTGGCGCTCCCGCCGAACTCCATCCAGACATGGGCTCAATTGGAGCAGAGATTTCATGATTATTTCTAGACAGGCGAGACCGAACTTAGGCTATCGCACCTCACGGCGGTTAGACAAAAAACTGGCGAGCGTGTTTCTGAGTATGTCAAGCGCTTTAGAGACACCAGGAATAAATGTTTTAGCCTAAACGTATCGGAGAGAGACCTAGCAGATCTAGCATTCAATGGCCTACGGGCAGAAATTAAAGAGCGTATGGATAATCAAAACCTCTTGGACGTTAGCCAAAGTTGCAATAGGCTCTGGTCTAGGAAGGCCGGGCCAAAGATAGAAAATTCGTTAAAACTTTTAACAAACCAAGGGCTGAAATCCACACTATGGAGCACTCTAACGAGAAAGGGTCTGAAGAGGAAGAAGATTCGGTCGATACGTACACAGCTGAATGGACTTGGAGCACGAAGTCTAAGCCCGTCACCTACTCCGAATTGCCACCATCCCCTTCTAAGAGTCGGCCTAACGAAGTTAGATATTCGTTCGACTTGACTAAGTGCGATAAAATATTTGATTTTCTACTTAAAAATCAGCTGCTGCGACTGCCGAAAGGGAAAGTCATGCCATCCACCGACGAATTAAAAAAGCATCCCTACTGCAAGTGGCATGATTCACATTCTCACTACACTAACGATTGCAATGGTTTTCATCGGCAGGTACAATCGGCCATAGAGGAAGGACGATTGAAAATAGAAGCAAATCCAAAGATGAAATTAGATAGAGACCCCTTTCCCATAAACAACGTTGAGCTTGAGGGAAAGAAGGTGTTGATTTGGCCGGAGCAGGCTGAGTCGGCTAAAGGGAAAGCGGTCGTCATAGGAGACACTCGCACGCGCACACTCGTACCAAAGAATCGAGAGGTAGGAGTGTGGAAAGAAAATATTAAGCGATCATCTTTGGCCAGGCATCGTAGAAGGACAAAGGTGACATACAAGATGCTTTTGGACAAGCACCAGCGAAGGTCCGAGAGGAGAGGTGTTCGCCCATGGGCTTCGGGACGGTCGAATCTCCCCGAGAGACCGAATCCCGCGAGGGTTGAGCTCGGACCTCAGGGCCCGAACCCCTCTTCGAAGTGGGTCCAACCTCCGACAGGGTTCGGACCTCAGTGGCCGAACCCCCCTCTGGGCTGGTCCCAGCCACCGGTAGGGTTTGGACCTCAGTGTCCGAATCCTCCGGTTTGGCCCCACGTTCTAGGAGGGTTCGGACCTCAGTGGCCGAACCCACCTCCTCCAAGTGGGCTAAAGCCTCCGGATGGATTCAGTCTCCAGTGGCCGAACCCATCTCCACCATGGGCTAGTTTACCTCTGCCCTGGAAGGACCCTTCGCTGGTCTGGTCCATGGTACCATCGACGTGGCCGAGCTTCCAATAGGCCAACGGGTTCGGCACTCAGTGGGCGAGGCCGCTAGAGCCTCCGATGACACCACCCTACTGCTGGACGAGGGCTCCGACTTGTCCTCCACCGCCAGAGAACTCCGGGCAGTGTCCAGCTACTAATACTCACATTCCTTCTAATGTTTCCAAGTGGCAGGTTCAAGGGCCGGTGTAGGATGATAATATATTTCACTGCATGTCCGTAGTAACTCAGAACCGGGCCCCGCGAGATGGCACCAGAAGGGATAGACGTGAAGACGCCCCAGAAATTATAGTCATCAGGGTTGGATCCTAGGAGGTCCCAATCCCAAAGGGTGTCCCAACGGGACGACGCGAAGACGCGTCTCCTAACCCAACCGGAGCCCCGGCCAAAGCCCGATCTGACCGGCCTACTGTGGTTGGTCTGACCAGCCTATTGTGGCCGGTCTGACCGGCCTTACAGTGGTTTTTGGCATAGGCCAGTCCGACCGGCACGCTATGGCTAGTCTGACTGACCAGGAGCAGGGGATCTCTCATGGCAAGCACAAGATATTTGAGGCCAGTACGGACAAGTCCCCTTTGGCAATAAATGCTAGAAGCAACGACGTTGCACCCGGCACCCGTCCTTAGCCATCATGGGTGCCCTTGGGGATGTCCAAGTCACAAAAGAGGAGGTTGCAGTGCTTGTGGGCACAAGAGATGCGAGAAGAGAAGGCCGAGGAGGCACGGGATGCATTTTTTAAGGAAATCCATCCTCGGCCCACGGTGAAGAAAGTTTGGAGACCTAGGCCGGTCATGGTCGATGACTCGGCCCCCGTTGTTGGCTCCGATGACGACGACTTGCTCGACGACGACTACACTCCCATCTCCGAGGGTCCCGCTCCTTAGGCGATGGACGTTGGTGTCGCCATGATACCTTTTGAGTTCACTCCACTTCAGGAGGAGGTCGGGGTCACACAGCTAGACCTTGGCCCACGGGATGCCGTATTCGAGAATCCCAGAGACACGAGCCATCCCCTGAGACCTCTCTACATAATGGGGCACATTGACGGGAAGACTATCTTGAGGATGCTTGTCGATGGCGGCGCCACCTTGAACCTAATGCCGTACTCCCTTATAAGGAAGCTCGGCAAGGATGACGATGACCTGAAGAAGACCAATGTCACCCTCAACAGCTTCAACGGTGACAGGATGGAAGCCAAAGGAGTAATGTCCCTGGAACTGATAGTGGGGAACAAGACGCTACCCACCGCTTTCTTTGTCATCGACGTGCAAGGTAATTATAATGTATTGCTTGGGCGTGATTGGATCCACGCAAACCAATGTGTGCCGTCTACCTTGCACTAGCACCTGATACAATGGGATGGCAACGAAGTCAAGATAGTGCACGCAGACTCATCGGCCCACGTTAGCTTGGCCGATGCATCTAGTAACGCCGCCCATGATGAGATAGAATGTTTGTCGGGGCGAGACCTCTCGGATTAAGATTTTGTCAGTGTATCAGAGGGTAGGTTCGTTCCTATTTCTGTAAGTCGGCCGGTGTGGCTCGGTTGTGTCTAAGATAGTAGGATGTCTAGTGCTAATCTTGATTGGCTAAAGTCTCGTGTAGCGCAATATCGGTCTTCTCAAAATGGTATTGCCGAAGCCATTGAAGATTTTAGCGAAATAGAGAAACTAGGTCAAGGCTTCTCATCCGCCGACCCTTTGGAACAAGTAGACATAGGAGATGGTAGTGTTCCGAGGCCAACATTTGTAGATCAGAATTTGAATGACGATGTAAAGGCCGAAGTAATAAAATTGCTTTGATCGTATGTTGATTGCTTCGCATGGGACTACAGCGAGATGCCCGGGCTAAGCCGAGAGCTAGTTGAGCATCGGCTCCCCATCAAACCCGGGTTTAGGCCTTATAAGCAGCCGCTGCATCACTTCAATTCGGCCATTTATGATCGAGTTAAAGAGGAAGTTGAACGTCTATTAGCGGCAGGTTTCATTAGGCCATGCAGGTACGCAAAATGGGCCGCTAACATTGTGCCTGTCAAAAAGAAGGAGAGTGGCAAGATCCACATCTGTGTCGACTTCAGGGATTTGAACAAAGCCACCCCGAAAGATGAGTATCCCATGCCAATAGCCGACATGTTGATCAACGATGCCTCGGGACACAAGGTACTAAGTTTTCTTGATGGCAACGCTGGTTATAATCAAATCTTTATGGCCGAAGAGGACATTTTTAGAATGGCCTTTCACTGCCCCGATTTTGTCGGCTTGTTTGAGTGGGTAGTAATGACGTTTGGTTTAAAGAATGCTGGCGCCACATACCAACGTGCCATGAACTTAATCTTTCATGACTTGCTAGGAGTTATGTTAGAGGTTTATATAGATGATGTTGTGGTCAAATCGGATGCTATGGAGAACCACCTCGCCAATTTAAGAGTTGTTCTCGAAAGAATGTGCCAGTATGGCTTAAAAATGATCCATGAAAGAGGCATTGAAATCGATCCTGAGAGGCTTGAGAAAATTAGAGGATGTGTAGCGCCTACATGTAAGAAAGATGTGCAGAAACTGCTGGGCAAGGTTAATTATTTACGACACTTTATATCTAACTTGTCTGGTAAAATTTATGCTTTTGTACCGATACTCCGGCTAAAAAATGAAGCCGAGTTCACTTGGGGGCAAGTCAGCAACGCGCATTTGAGAAAATCAAAGAGTGCTTATCGACACCGCCAGTAGTAAGGGCACCGAAGGCTGAGATTCTGTTCCGGCTTTATATTGCCACGGAGGAGAGTGTGATTGGAGCCGTGTTGACTCAAGACATTGAAGGAAGTGAGTACATCATCACCTTCTTGAGTCATCGACTTCTGGATGCCGAGACAAGGTACGTGTTTGTGGAGCGTTTGTGTTTATCCCTCTATTATGCATGTACCAAATTGCGTCACTATCTTCTCCCTAGCACATGTGTTGTCACTTGCCAAATGGATGTCATAAAGTACATGTTGCAGAAGCCGATACTAAGTGGTAGAATCGGCAAGTGGGCGTATGCGTTAATTGAACACGATTTGGCTTATGAACCATTGAGAGCAATGAGGTCGCTTTAATTGAGGTATTACCATGGAAACTTTATTTTGATGGTTCGTCTTGCAAAAACGGCCAAGGTGTTGGAGTGGTGCTCGTTCACCAAGTGTATGCACTTAGAGACCTCGGCCCGTTTAGAATTTCATTCAACTAATAATCAAGCCGAATATGAAGCTCTATTGCTAGGTCTTGAGTTGTTAAACTCCATGGGTGTGAAATATGTTTGTGCATATGGTGATTCTTTATTAGTTGTGCAACAGGTAACCAAACCTGCTCAATGTTTTAACGGTCTACTAAATAGCTACCTGGATAAGTGTTTAGACCTCATCGCTACCTTTAATGATTTTGAGATTACTCATGTATCTAGAGAGGCCAACTCACTTGCGAATGACTTGGCTCAACAAGCATCAGGCTATAAATTAGGAAAGGAAAATTCTGCACACGAGAAAAGCCGATGCTTGAAGATGATGTAGCACCCGAGAGTACTGATGTCGGTCTAACCAGCTTTGTAAGCATGGTCAGACCACCCTTGCATTCCCGGTCTGACCGACCTTGTCAGGACGGTCAGACCGACCTGTGCCAGGCGTCTGGTAATAGCCGGTTGAACCGGGCCAACATGGCCGGTCCAACCGATTGTTGCCAGGATGGTTTAACACTCGGGGGGCAAGTCCATATGGAAAACGTGGAGGCCAATTCTAAGGGGAATTCGGCCAATGCTCCTTTGATCAGCAAGGATGATTGGAGGATCCCAATCGTCTAATATTTAAGAAATCTGAATCAAAGGGTTGATCAGAAGGTTCGGCGGCAAGCGTTCAAGTTTGTTTTGCTTGACGATGTGTTGTATCACCAAACTATCGATGGAGTACTTTTGAAGTGTTTGGACTCCGATCAAGCTAGAGTTGCTGCAGGAGAAGTCCATGAAGGGCTTTGCGGTACCCACCAGTCGGCCCCGAAAATGAGTTGGATGCTCAAAATGGTGGGTTTTTATTGGCCGACTATGACTAAGGACTGTTTTAGATACTATAGAGGGTGTGAAGCTTGTCAAAGGTTTAGCAATATTCAGCTAGCACCTGCGTCGATGCTTAATCCTGTTATCAAACCATGGTCATTCCGAGGTTGGAGTTTAGACTTCATCGGCCAAATTCATCCTCCATCTTCAAAAGGGCATCGGTTCGTGTTAATGGCAACGGATTACTTCACCAAGTGGGCCGAGGCCGTGCCGCTCAAGAACATGACTCACAATGAGGTAATTGATTTCATCTTGAAACAAATTATACACAGATTCAACATTCCCCAAACTCTCACTACAAACCAAGGTACTTCGTTTGTTGCCAAAGAAGTGAGGGACTTTGCTGAATTTTATGGGATCAAATTGGTAAACTCTCCCCATATTATGATCAGGCCAATGGTCAGGCCAAGTCTAGTAACAAGACTATGATTAAACTAATCAAGAAGAAGATTGAAGAGTTTCCAAAGATGTGGCATGAGGTGCTTTCCGAAGCTTTATGGACTAGTAGAGTTGCAAGGCACGGTGCCACTAAAGTCAGTCCATATGAGTTAGTATATGGACACGAAGCCATTCTAACGGTAGAGGTGGATCTTAGCTCACTTAGATTTCTTAAGCAAGTGGCTTATTGGTCGACGAAATTGAGACACTTCTAAAGGATAATTTAGAAGAAGTGACCGATAAGAGGTTGAAGGCTCTAGAGGCAATATTGAAAGATAAAAGAAGAGTAGCTAGAGCCTACAACAAGAAGGTCAAGGCAAAATCGTTTCAAATCAACGACTTGGTGTGGAAGACGATTTTACCATTAGGCACTAAGAGCTCAAAATTTGGTAAATGGTCACCTAGTTGGGAAGGACCTTTTAAGGTAGTCAGAATCGCTCCAGGCAATGCATATGTCATAGAATCTTAACAAGGAGAGCGATTTCGAAGGGCTTTGAATGGTTGATATTTGAAAAAGTACTTCCCAAGTGTGTGACAAAACGCTTGAAGTGTTAAAAGGCCGATATTGAAAGTATCGCCTGAGGCCCGTCATGCTTTTAGCTCACTAAGTTTTCTAAAAGACAGGGGGGCATGTGTTTATAGCGAAAAGTGGCATTAATGGTCAAACTAGGCAAATACTAAAAAATGGTATTTTTGACCGAAAATGTGTCAAACCTGGCAATGGCTGGTCTGACCGGCTATAGTAGGCTAGTCCAACCGGCCAGGTCCGGTCAGACCAGATCCATGGGCTCGGTCAGACCGGCTAGGGTTCAGAATATGAATCCAAGGAGGATTCGAGCTATTTTTACCCAAATCTTATCCTAACAGAGTTTTGGCTAAATCTTACTCTATCTCTAGCCAGGGATAACCAGCCCACCCCTTATAAATATTAGGGGCAAGGCCGATTAAAGGGGCCCTCTAAAATCTCAAAAATCCAAAGCCCTAGCTTTGAATCGCATCTACTTTTCTTTATTTTCCGCATCTTCGTGGGTTTGCTTGGAAGCCCTCCGTCTGCCGCGTCCATAATCACGGTAACCCTCGCTGGTTCGCTTGTGAACCTCCCGTTAATACACGTAACAGATTGCTATCCCTTTTTATCGGTTTTTATCGCTATACTCGGTAATTCGGCCCTCTAGCCGAATTGTGTTTGATCCCTTATTATCTTTGCAGAATAATTCTCTCCCTGAACACCTCTGCAAAATTTGGAGGCGATTGGATCTTGTTTACTAGTCCATCTGACCTCTAACAGATCGGATCTATCGTCGCTGGTCTGACCGGTGGCGTAGGGCCGATGTGACCGGAGCCCCTTCGTCAGGCTGTTTTCGGCAATAGTAGGTCAGACTGAGGGCACCTCGCCGGTCCGACCGGGACCACTCGCATCACACTGAAGCTTCTCGTCGAAGCCCGTTCGCCAGAGTTCTACGTGTCGGAGCCCACGCGCGTCGAACCCTGCTCCGCCGGTCCGACCGAGAATACTTCACCGGTCAGACCACCGGAGCCTACCTCGCACTTACCCCTGGGTCTTCACCCAGAGCCCCTTCCCAGCCCCCCCGATCTGACCAAGGTTGTACCTCCGGTCTGACCGGGCCTAAGGCCGAAGGTGCTCTAGGGACCCTTCGAACCAGTCTCCGCTGTAACTCCGAATCGGCCTCCAAATTGGCCGATTCCAGGTATTTTGATCATTTTTTTACTGTTTACATTATTACTAGTACTTTTCGACCAATTGGATTGAACTATCAATTATTTATCTGATTGCCTGGCGACTCCAAATCCCTTGTCACTATCTAGGGTAGTCGGTATCGTTGCGATACTTTTGGACGTCGAACCGGCCCAAGTACGAGGGCGCATTTCTCTCGACAACAGTACCTATGCTTTTGGGGTCATCCAATTATTGACAAGCGTAATCCACTGATCATTTACTACACCTTCTAGAACATTGTTGTAATTAGCTTCCTTTCTCTTATGCGCATCAAAATATACAGATCTCAGGTTGGATTTGTGTTGCCTCCATCTCTCTCCAATGGTTCGTAATACCCATTTTTCCATTCAGGCGGGGTAAAGAAATCTCTTCTGAGTACCAAAAAAATGGCATACAAACGTTTATTGTTGAAATGTTAGCTACAAAGAAAATTTATTGTCCGGTAAGTACTTCGTACCTTTACTTGCTTAAGTATATCCTCTTTGTTTTTCTGCTCATTGGTAGTTATCTCCTTTCCTATCAACAGTCTCCAATCCTTGTAGCTCAAGCTACATAGGCAACCATTCCTTTTTACCATGCCAAGGAATTTTCCAAGTACTCCTGCATCTTCTCTAATTGGCCGGTCAAGTTCATTACAATTTACTACAATCCTATGCCCTTTTGAAATGTTCCAAACATGTTTAAGTTTTGTCTTCCCACGCCTTGTTCCCTTCTCAGTTTCCTCTATGTAGTTTTATGTCGCAAAAGAGAGTAAATCAAAAAATGAAAAAATTGTATAAACAATGATAGTTTCAAAAAATATAACTTATTTGTTCAGTACCTTCGACTTTAAGCTCGATATCGCCCTCTCTATGAGTAGGGTCCCTAGTAGAAGTAGGATCAAACTCAGAAAGCTGCAACATCTTGTTGATGACCTAAAAATGTTTGTAACATGCAAAATTCAGACCGTAATTGAGTTACAGACTCACTCACTATTGTGTTGTATATGTCATTGTGTACTAAATATAATAGCTTTGTACCCTGGGGGATAATCTAATTAGTATTGTACCTATCCAATTGGTTTTCTTCAACACTTGCATTAAGGTCAGATTTATCATATGGTTGCTCACAAAGTTGTGCCCTAGGAGGTCCTCTGACAGATATTCTTCATTGCTTCGAATGACGTTCCTTCTCATTATCCTTGCCATCTCTACTGCACAATAAAAAACAAGCAGATTGAGCACATATAAAACCAGTGAAATGCACATATAAACTAGTGAAAGGAACATAAACAAGTGAAAGTGAATAAACCAGTGAAATGCACATATAAACAAGAAGATTGAGCAGATTGAACATAAACCGCATGAAAAGGCAAGCCTCTGAATTTTGTTAACAAAGGGAAGAGCAATTTACCACCGGTAAAATTAGATTGAATAATTTAATGAAGGCAAGAATCAACAAATCGCGCTGGATACCGAGCTGCAACTTGAAGGGGACGGAGGCCACTGGAGATTGAAGGCACGCAGGAGAAGAGACGCTTGTAGATTGAAGGGGACACGGGAGAAGAGGTCACTGGGGATATCGACAGGAGAAGGGGACGTAGGAGAAGAGGCCGCTGGAGATTGAAGGGGATGCAGGAGAAGAGGACGCAACTACCTCTAGCCTCCAAAATTATTTTGATCAGATCATGGAAAGTGATATTAGGGAAGGAATGAGATGTGGGGTCAATTATGGAGGGAATTTTGTGCTACCAAAACAATCTGGAGGGAAATCAGAATTATGGAGAGAAAATTGGATGAAAAGATTTTATAATTCAGAAATTTTTTAGATCGGATACAACAAATTTGGAATTTTTAAATATTTCTTATTTTAGTATATTTTAAGTATATTTTAATAATTTGATATAAGTATACAAATTAAAAGTGTGTTTGTAGGATTCAAATTGAAAGTGTGTTTGTAGGATTCAGATTTCAAGTGTGATTGTAGGATTCAAATTGAAATTGGTGAAATTTGAACAATAATTAAGTACTTGAAGTTCAAAGTGTGTTTATAGGATTCAAATTGAAAGTGTGTTTGTAGGATTCATATTTCAAGTGTGTTTGTAGGATTAAAATTGAAATTGGTGAAATTTGAACAGTAATTAAGTACTTGAAGTTCAAAGTGTGTTTGTAGGATTCAAATTGAAAGTGTGCTTTTAGGATTCAGATTTCAAGTGTGTTTGTAGGATTCAAATTGAAATTGGTTAAATTTGAACAGTAATTAAGTACTTGAAGTTGAAAGTGTGTTTGTAGGATTCAAATTAAAAGTGTGTTTGTAGGATTCAGATTTCAAGTGTGTCTGTAGGATTCAAATAAAAATTGGTGAAAGTTGAACAGTAATTAAGTACTTGAAGTTCAAAGTGTGTTTGTAGGATTCAAATTGAAAATGTGTTTGTAGGATTCAGATTTCATTTGTGTTTGTAGAATTTAAATTGAAATTGGTGAAAGTTGAACAGTAATTAAGTACTTGAAGTTCAAATTTGGGTATTCGTAATTTTGGGTATATTTTGTAGTTAGTATACACTAAATTTAATGAAATTTTCAAAAAACATAACAGAATAGCATCTGTGTAAAACTTGTAAAAAATCCAAAGAATGTTATTGCGGCGGAGGTTCGAATGCCCGACCTCGTGTTGAAACCGTGTGTCCTTTGCCATTAGACGGTGAATGCTTTCTTGAAACTATTGTGCAAGCAACATTTTTATTTGTATTCATATATCAAGTATTTTAGCTATGTAATGCTTCACCACTCCTGACGCCTCAATCCCCAATCCCCAACTCCTCGGCTCCTCACCGACAGCGTCGCCTTCCACCCTCCTCACCGATCCCAACCACGACCGCACCCTCCTCGCCGACCCCCAACCACCATTTTTATTTTTATTCATATATCAAGTATTTTAGCTATGTAATTCTTCGCCACCCCTGACGCCTCAATCCCCAATCCCCAACTCCTCGGCTCCTCACCGACAGCGTCTCCTTCCACACTCCTCACTGACCCCAAACCACGCCCGCGCCCTCCTCGCCGACCCCCAACCGCGACCGTGCCCTCCTCACTAACCGCCAATAGCGACCGCGCCCTCCTCACCAACCCCCAACCGTGACCACGCCCTCCTCGCCGACCCCCAACCTCGACTGTGCCCTCCTCGCCGACCCCCAACCTCGATGGCTCCTCCTAAGCACGAGTTTAAGAGGGACAAGAAGGGTAGGTTTCAGCGCCATACACAAGCCGATAGAAGGTTTTTGTACCGAAGATTGAACCAAACAATGGGTCATCTTCCTCTACATCAAGTGGTATGTGTGAGGTTTGCAAATGCGGTAAGCTTAAGGTCCATGGCAAGGTTTGCAGTTGCTTGGCATCCTCCAAAAGGAAGCAAGTCCTTCTCGCCTTGGACTCTGACTCGGAGGACGACTCGCCACAACAAGTTAGGGTCAGTGCTGGCAGAGGGAAGCATGCCGAGCCAAGCGGTGTGTAACACCCCAAGATTTAAAAATAAATAAAATAAAGGAAATATATTTTTCAGGGAATTACAGGAATTATTTAATTAAAGAAAACCCTAAAAGAGCCCTACTAAAGCCAAACAGGGAGAACTATTCAAAATTTCAACTTGGGAAATTTATGATAGAATCTAGAGGCTA
The DNA here is from genome assembly GCA_019279435.1 of Zizania palustris. NCBI lineage: Eukaryota > Viridiplantae > Streptophyta > Magnoliopsida > Poales > Poaceae > Zizania > Zizania palustris. The sequence goes on along the minus strand of JAAALK010000289.1, from coordinate 28,969,987 downwards.
AGATATAATTTTAGGAATTTTTACAAATTGTTATCAACAGTGATTCAACCTCTAATCAAATAAATGAATTACTAGATTTATTTTTAATCAGAAAACCATTTTAAAATCTTAATGGGCCTCAACCCTCAAAGTCCCCGAGCCCAGCCCAGTCCAAACCTTGCGTCACTGACATGTGGGACCCAGTTGTCGGCGCCAACCTCCCTCCTCTCTCTCCCGCCCGTGCCCCGCCTTGGCCCCACGCGTCAGCCACTCGCGCCCGCCTCTATCTCTCTGGTCGCCAGGGCCCGCCTGTCGGCCCTTCCTTTTTCATTCGCCCTCCGACAGGTGGGGGCCACCTGTCGGATCCATCGTCTACGATGGAATCCCCCCTCCCCTTTCCTTATCTGGTGATCTCCTTCCATTTTCTCGCCGTCGGCCGCCCTTATCCGCCAATCCGAGCCCGGGATCGTGATCCCCTGTCTCCGGCGATCATTTTCCATCCAAGCCCGACACGGATTTGCGGATATGGAAGCCTAACCGTGCGCATAGAAGCTCGCCGGCGCAAAATTGGAATCCTCTCGGATTTCAACCGGCATCCTTCCTTTCTTCCGCCGGCAACCCCCCTATTTAACCCCCCCCCGAGCTCCGCCCTCTACCCACACCGCCGTAGCCCTAGCCATCCCAAACCAGAGCGCCGCCACCCTCATTTCGGCCTTTGGCTCTGTTTTGACTCTGGCGACCCCTCACCGCCGACACAAGCCACCACTGTCCACGCCGCCGCCACCTTCGTGACCACTGGAGCCCGCCCGTCCTCGGCCACGCCTCCGTTGGCCGAGAGGACCGCCGGATCGTCATCGCCGTCGAGCAACCGAACACCCCTCGCTGTCTACCCTCGCTGCCATTCGCCTTCGGACGTCCTTCTTCGCCATCGAAGGTATGATCGTGACCTCCGTCCCCTCCTCTTTCCATTTTTGCCAAAACCTAGGCCCCTAGGCCCTCGCCATCACACCCGAGCCCGCCGGAGCCAAGAACGAAGGGGGTACGAGCACCTTACGCGCGTGCCATGCCGGATTAAATCCTGGCCGCACGATCGCGAGCGAAGGGCCCAGATTAAATCAGCCCTTGATTCGGTCAAAGGGGTAAGCTGTGATCTGGGCCATCCAGATCCACTTGAGCTCTCCCGCCTCACGCATGACCATGGGATCTTGATCCAACGGTCCAGATTAAACTGGTCTACATGCACAGTAACCCAGTCCACCGTAAGCCTGGCTCACCGTGGACCAAAACTCATTTTCTGTTTAAATAAAATTCCAGAAAATTGTTTAAACTTTAAAAATTCATAACTTGCTCATTTTAACTCCAAATTTCACCATTCAAATTTTGTTAAATTCAGCATTTTATTCTCTACACATTAATGCCATAAAAACAGTATGTCCCTATTGCCCAAAATATTAAACAAATAAAAACCCCTTAGGGATAAAATTATAATTCATAAAATAAATTAGGAAAAAGCCCTAAACAACAATCTTTAGTGATTTTCAACATAACTTCACAATAATAAAGCTTTATTTCACATATTAAAACCCCTAATACTTGTATGCTTATTATTTTGTGATATTTGGTTTGTTTATTAAATGTATGTTTACTTTTTCCGTATCGAGAAGACTACGAGTTCGTCGAGGAGCCGGAGTTTTACCCCGAGGTTCCACCTTCACCATTTGCTGAGCAAGGAAAGTCACAATCCTCATTTTGATCATCATTGAGCCCATGTTTTAATAAATTATTGCTATAACTCATAGGATAATATTGCATTAGTCAAATATCAAGCTCTACATTATATTTATTAGATCCCCGTCCTTGTGTGTAAACCCAAGCCATGCTTATTGAGCCTTAACTCCTTGTCACTCTACAATAACATATTAGCTAGTGTCCAATGTACTGACACAACTGCTATAGGATAAAACAATGAGTCGTAGATAGATGGATTCTACTATAAGTATTTCCCCGTTATTCTCGTCCCTGGACTCTGTTGGAGTTGGCTATGTTATAAGTATGGTGGGTTCTGGGTGCAAGCTAGGGCATTGGTTGGACGCACCCGGGGCACTATATGGAAGGTTTTGGCACGAGTTCCCATGGTATGGGTCATCTCGTTACACTTTGGTGTAGGGGATGAGTGCGTGCCTTGTGGGTACAGTGGTACACCTCTGATCAGAGTTTAAATCTTTTTGAAAAGCCGAGCCCACGGTCAAGGGCGGGTTGTGTGACTTCTCGCAGTTAGTTTACAATTGCTTGAATGGTTGAGTTATTCAAGGCATGTAAGGACTGTTGAGCGAGGGTGGGCTGACTGTACCCCTCGAGTTAGAAGATGATGATGCATACTCATGTTTACATTTCTGTAATAATAACTTGATCTCATTTAAATGCTTTACAATTATGCTTTTCCGCAAAATTAGCCACTATCTCCCTTGTTATTACTCTGCATTATATTTGCATCTGGTGACTTGCTGAGTACGTTTGTACTCACCCCCATTGACTTACACCACCAGAGCCCGTCTACTACGAGGAGGATGAAGGTCTGGAGTAGCGACCCAGTCAAGGCGAGACTGGAAGGAGGCGTTCATCTAGGACCTTTATTTTATTAGTTTCTCTTCACCTTTATTCACTTTTGTACTAATACGGTCTACGAACCGTGAATGATTGCTCGTATTGTACGTGGTCGCGTGATGAACGTCTTGGTTTATTGATTTTCTATGGAATTTCAATAAAGGTCCGGATTTATTAAATCTGGGCATGACAAGATGGTATCAGAGCCGACTTGACTGTAGGAAGCCAAACAGACCTGACCCTAGGACTTATAATAACCATATTTTCTTACAAAATTACTGACCCTCTCATCTTCTAGAGTTTCACAAAAATTTTCTCTCTTTTGTAGATGTTGGTCCATACCATGAGTGGGACTCTTCGCGACGAGGCTGGATTCATCCGCGAGCTTCGCATGCTCGTCGACTTCCTTTGATTCGTCCATGAGCCTGCGTTCCACGGGATCGTTCCCGATGCGAGCAAGAGCTACTGTGAGGTCACAGTCGTCATCCGCCCCTCCCCCACGCAGCCTCCCTTCTACACATATGGAGTTGGAGGACCTTCGTTCGTGGTGGCCAGCCAGCGCGCTGCACTCTAGGCCCTCGCCGAGCTTCGATTGGTTTATGACTACCATCTCCGTGACACCGTCTACCGCTTCATGCCCATGCGTACACCGGGGAGTCACCGCAGTATCTACATCAGCTCCCTCACTCAGAACAACTCCACCATCGCCTGCACCATGAAGCTTTTGGAGGCTATGGACAATCTTCACATGGAGGCCGTCCTCGATGAAGATAGCCAGCATGACACCATCGACTTCTACCACCATACGTCGGAGAATCTGAACCGCGAGAGCACCGATCTTCACCTCTAGGTCCAGCAAAACCATCATTTGGCCACTGAGGTGGATGAGTTGAGGCGCCAGAATGAGCTCATGTGACAGAGCGTCGCCGACACCGCACAACTACGCCAGCAGCTTAAGGAGTTGCAGAAGGATCTAGAGGAGGTCGCCCCCCTTCCGCCCCGCAAGCGGAAATCGCTCCGGATCCCCATAGTGAGGCCCAAGAGGATTTCCTACAGTGCACCTCCCGCCGAACCCTCCAGCTCCACCACCCCGACCATCTCCATCGAGCCTGTGATCGAGTCGTCCCCTGAGCTGCCTTAGACGTAGTTTTTACGGTTGATTGTTTTCTTTTCATTGTTTTGGATTGTATTGCCACTCATGTCAAGTATAAGGTATGGGTGAAGATTAAATAAAAGACTTATATGTAATCGTAAGGATAACACTTTTTGAAATAAAACTTAGCCTCATTTCCCCTAAGAGATTATTGTTTGTTTTGGAAACTTCAGGATGACTAACACCTAGGGATCCGATGCTCCCCAAAATGAAGGGGATAACGGAAACTTGCCCCAATGGGGAGCGACTGGACAGAGGCAAGCCCCAGTCACCAACCACCCCACCTTGGCCGAGATGATGGCCAACCAGAATCAGTTGATAGCCACACTGTTGAACCAGATGCAACAACAGTAGAACCAGATGCAGGAGCAGCAAGCTTAGTTCTTCCGTCTTCACCAGCAGCAGCCTGAGATTCCTCGACCTGCCACTCCCGCTCCTGCACATGCCTCACAGCTATCAGAGTTTCTCCGAGTCCGCCCTCCCACGTTCTCTAGCACCACCAACCCCATGGAGGCTGGTGACTGGCTGAGGACAATAGGGAAGAAGTTGGATCTCCTGACTTGCACTGAGCAGGAGAGGGTAGCCTTCACTGCCCACCAACTCCAGGGACCCGCCGCAGAATGGTTGGATAACCTACGCGAGACTCTGCCGGAGGGACACATCCATACTTGGGCAGAATTCTCCGCCGCTTTCGGCGCGGCCCACGTCTCCGATGGCATTATCGCCCAGAAGCAGCAGGAGTTCAGGGATCTACAATAAGGAAGCAGGTCCTTGACTGAATACTTGCACGAGTTCAACCGGCTGGCCCGGTATGCGCTGGAGGAAGTCCGAACTCACACAGCCCGGCAATCCAAGTTTCTCCGGGGGCTGAAGGACGAGCTCTCCCTTCAGGGTGTCTCCGGAGACTACGCCAACTTCCAAAAGTTGGTGAACAAGGCAATCATTCAGGAGACCAAGCAGAACAAGATCGACCTGCGGTCCGGTTACCATTAGCTAAGGATTCGAGAAGAGGACATAAGCAAGACGGCTTTTACCTCCCGTTATGGACTTTATGAATGCACCGTCATGTCCTTTGGATTGACCAACGCCCTAGCCTTCTTCATGAATATGATGAATAAGGTATTCATGGAATATTTGGACAAGTTTATTGTGGTATTTATATATGACATTCTCATCTATTCCAAGGACAAAGAGGAGCACGAGACTCACATCCGATTGACCTTAGGAAAACTAAGGGAACATCAGTTATACGCCAAGTACAGCAAGTGCAAATTTTGGACAGCGGAAGTGAAATTCCTTGGACATATCATCTCCGCACAAGGTATCGCCGTAGATCCTGCCACCGTGGAAGCAGTTACGGATTGGCTGCCACCCACCAACGTATCAGAGATACGGAGTTTTCTTGGTTTGGCAGGATATTATCGGCAATTTATCGAGAATTTCTCCAAGATAGCCAAGCCTATGACTAAGTTGTTGCAGAAGGGAGAGAAGTTTGAATGGACTCCCGAATGCAAGGAAAGTTTTCGTACTCTCCAAACCCGGTTAGTGTCAGCACCCATACTGACCCTACCGGACATCAGGAAGGACTTCCATGTCTATTGCGACGCATCTCGCCAGGGATTGGGATGTGTTCTTATGCAAGACGGAAAGGTGGTCTCGTACGCCTCTCGGCAGTTGAGACCCCATGAGCTAAACTACCCTACGCACGACCTAGAATTGGCCGTTGTTGTGCACGCCCTAAAAATATAGAGGCATTATTTAGTCGAAAACCGCTGCGAAGTATTTACGGATCACAAGAGTTTAAAGTATATCTTCACACAGCCGGATCTCAACCTTAGGCAAAGGTGATGGTTAGAATTAATAAAGGACTACGACTTAGGTATTCACTACCATCCCGGCAAAGCAAACGTGGTAGCTGATGCTCTAAGTCATAAAGGATATTGCACCACCATCGTGATTTAGGATCACGCGCCTTTCCTATATAAAGAAATGGAAAAGCTAAATCTCGGGTTAACCACAGGAGCCTATCTAGCCACCCTAGAGACACAACCAGTCCTGTTCGAACAGATCCGTGAGGCTCAGTTAGAAGACCCGCACATAGCCGCAATTAAGAAGAACATGAGACAAGGCAAGGCCCCAGGATTTTCAGAAGACGAGAATGGCACCATATGGTTCGGAACAAGGATCTGTGTGCCAGATAAACCAGAGATAAAGACCCTTATTCTAAGGGAGGCCCATGATACTCTGTACTCCGTCCATCCTGGGAGTACAAAGATGTACCAAGACCTGAAGGAACGTTATTGGTGGGTTAGCATGAAGAAGGAGATTGCTTAGTTTGTCGCAGAATGTGACACCTGCCGATGAGTAAAAGCAGAACATCAGAGACCCGCAGGGTTTTTACAGCCACTTTAAGTGCCTTTATGGAAATGGGAGGAGATCGGTATGGACTTCATCACTGGACTCCCAAAGACCCAACTTGGATATGATTCTATATGGGTAATCATTGATCGGCTAACGAAGGTAGCTCACTTTATAGCCGTCAAGACGACTTTCAGTGGCCCTAAACTAGCAGAGTTATATATGGCCCACATAGTATGTCTTCATGGAGTACCCAAGAAGATAGTCTCCGATAGAGGGAGTCAGTTTACGTCTCGATTCTGGAAAACCTTCAAGAGGAAATGGGAACGAGATTAAACTTCAGCACAACATACCACCCTCAAACGGATGGACAAACTAAAAGGGTGAATCAGATATTAGAGGATATGCTTCGGGAATGCGTCTTGGATTTTGGAGGAACTTGGGACAAGAGTTTACCGTACGCCGAGTTTTCGTACAACAACAGTTACCAAGCCAGCCTTCAAATGTCCCCGTTCGAAGCTTTATATGGACATAAGTGCAGGACGCCTCTACTTTGGGATCAAACCGGCGAATCCCAAGTGTTTGGAACAGACATCCTTCAGGAAGCTGAAGAGAAGGTACGGATTATCATAGACCGACTCAAGATAGCCTAATCTTGACAGAAGAGCTATGCGGACAATCGTCGTCGGGATTTAGCCTTTGAAGAGGGAGACCATGTCTACCTCTGAGTCACTCCTCTCTGTGGCACTCAATGGTTTAACATGAGAGGAAAGTTGGCACCTCAATACGTTGGACCTTTTCCCATTGTTTGACGCCAAGGCGAAGTCGCTTATCAGTTGGAACTACCACCCTCATTGGTTGGGGTGCATGACGTGTTTCATGTGTCACAACTAAAGAAGTGTCTTCGAGTCCCAGCAGAGCAAGTTGACCTTCAGCAGCTGAACATTCAAGAAGATCTGACCTATGTGGAAAAGCCCGTCAAGATCTTGGAAGTCAAAGAAAGGATCACCAGGAGTCGCGTCATCCACTTCTGTAAAGTTCAGTGGAGCAATCATCCCGTAGAGAAAGCTACCTGGGAAAAAGAGGAAGAACTCAAAACCCAGCATCCAAAGCTATTCGAGGATCGATCCGAATCTCGAGGACGAGATTCTCTATAAGGGGGATAGGATTGTAACACCCCAAGATTTAAAAATAAATAAAATAAAGGAAATATATTTTTCAGGGAATTACATGAATTATTTAATTAAAGAAAACCCTAAAAGAGCCCTACTAAAGCCAAACAGGGAGAAATATTCAAAATTTCAACTTGGAAAATTTATGATAGAATCTAGAGGCTAAGATATAAATTTAGGAATTTTTACAAATTTTTATCAACAGTGATTCAACCTCTAATCAAATAAATGAATTACTGGATTTATTTTTAATTAGAAAACCATTTTAAAATCTTAATGGGCCTCAACCCTCAAAGTCCCCAAGCCCAGCCCAGACCAAACCTTGCGTCACTAACATGTGGGACCCAGATGTCGGCGCCAACCTCCATCCTCTCACTCCCGCCCGCGCCCCGCCTTGGCCCCACGCGTCAGCCACTCGCGCCCACCTCTATCTCTCTGGTCGCTAGGGCCCGCCTGTCAGCCCTTCCTTTTTCATTCGCCCGCCGACAGGTGGGGGCCACCTGTCGGATCCATCGTCTCCGATGGAATCCCCCCTCCCCTTTCCTTATCCGGCGATCTCCTTCCGTTTTCTCGCCGTCGGCCGCCCTTATCCGCCAATCCGAGCCCGGGATCGTGATCCCCTGTCTCCGGCGATCATTTTCCATCCAAGCTCGACGCGGATTCGCGAATATGGAAGCCTAACCGTGCGCATGGAAGCTCGATGGCACAAAATTAGAATCCTCTCGGATTTCCACCAGCATCCTTCCTTTCTTCCGCCGGCAACCCCCTATTTAAACCCCCCTGAGCTCCGCCCTCTGCCCACACCGCCGTAGCCCTAGCCATCGCAAACCAGAGCACCGCCACCCTCATTTCGGCCTTAGGCTCTATTTCGACTCCAGCGACCCCTCACCGCCGACACAAGCCGCCACCGTCCACACCTCTGCCACCTTTGTGATCGCCGGAGCCTGTCCATCCTCGGCCACGCCTCCGCTGGCCGAGAGGACCACCGGATCATCGTCGCCGTCGAGCACCCGAACACCCCTCGCCGTCTACCCTCGCCGTTGGTCGCCTTCGGACGTCCTTCTTCACCGTCGAAGGTATGATTGTGACCGCCGTCCCCTCCTCTTTCCATTTTTGCCAAAACCTAGGCCCCTAGGCCCTCGCCATCGCCGTTGCCGCCCCACCCGACCTCGTCGGAGCCGAGAACGAAGGGGGTACGAGCCCGTACGCGCGTGTCATGTCAGATTAAATCCTGGCCGCACGATCGCGAGCGAAGGGCCCAGATTAAATCCCTACGGGATTTAATCTCCGCCCTTGATTCGGTCAAAGGAGTAAGCTGTGATCTAGGCCGTCCAGATCCACTTGAGCCCTCCCGCCTCGCGCCTGACCGTGGGATCTTGATCCAACGGTCCAGATTAAACCGGTCTACACGCACAGTAACCCAGTCCACCGTAAGCCTGGCTCACCGTGGACCAAAACTCATTTTCTGTTTAAATAAAATTCTAGAAAATTGTTTAAACTTTAAAAATTCATAACTTGCTCATTTTAACTCCAAATTTCACCATTCAAATTTTGTTAAATTCAGCATTTTATTCTCTACACATTAATGCCATAAAAACAGTATGTCCCTGTTGCCCAAAATATTAAACAAATAAAAACCCCTTAGGGATAAAATTATAATTCATAAAATAAATTAGGAAAAAGCCCTAAACAACAATCTTTAGTGATTTTCAACATAACTTCACAATAATAAAGCTTTATTTCACATATTAAAACCCCTAATACTTGTATGCTTATTATTTTGTGATATTTGGTTTGTTTATTAAATGTATGTTTACTTTTTCCGTATCGAGAAGACTACGAGTTCGTCGAGGTGCCGGAGTTTTACCCCGAGGTTCCACCTTCACCATTTGCTGAGCAAGGAAAGTCACAACCCCCATTTTGATCATCATTATTCCCATGTTTTAATAAATTATTGCTATAACTCATAGGATAATATTGCATTAGTCAAATATCAAGCCCTACATTATATTTATTAGATCCCCATCCTTGTGTGTAAACCCAAGCCATGCTTATTGAGCCTTAACTCCTTGTCACTCTACTATAAGTATTTCCCCGTTATTCTCGTCCCTGGACTCTGTTTGAGTTGGCTATGTTATAAGTATGGTGGGTTCCGGGTGCAAGCTAGGGCATTGGTTGGACGCACCCGGGGCACTATAAGGACCGGTCTGCAGGATCTGTTGCAAATCACTTCCGTACTAACCACAAGTCTAATGGGTAAGTCCTAACTAGAAGTATGGAACAATCAGACTCGATGCACCATAGTGGAGTGGGCAAGGGGCAACCTGCAGGTGACTTGTAGCGACGTGGCTCAAGGGGGGTATGGTGTTGGCTCGACGCGTCGGGGCACCATATGAAACCCATAAGATGGTGCTGTCGGGTCGAGGAGGACCATATGGAAGGTTTTGGCACGAGTTCCCGTGGTATGGGTCATCTCATTACACTTTGGTGTAGGGGATGAGTGCGTGCCTTGTGGGTACAGTGGTACACCTCTGATCAGAGTTTAAATCTTTTCGAAAAGTCGAGCCCACAGTCAAGGGTGGGTTGTGTGACTTCTCGCAGTTAGTTTACAATTGCTTGAATGGTTGAGTTATTCAAGGCATGTAAGGACTGTTGAGCGAGGGTGGGCTGACTGTACCGCTCGAGTTAGAAGATGATGATGCATACTCATGTTTACATTTCTGTAATAATAACTTGATCTCATTTAAATGCTTTACAATTATGCTTTTTTGCAAAATTAGCCACTATCTCCCTTGTTATTACTCTGCATTATATTTGCATCCGGTGGCTTGCTGAGTATGTTTGTACTCACCCCCGTTGACTTACACCACCAGAGCCCGTCTACTACGAGGAGGATGAAGGTCTGTAGTAGCGACCCAGTCAAGGCGAGACTAGAAGGAGGTGTTCATCTAGGACCTTTTGTTTTATTAGTTTCTCTTCACCTTTATTCACTTTTGTACTAATACGGTCTACGAACCGTGAATGATTGCTCGTATTGTACGTGGTCGTGTGATGAACGTCTTGGTTTATTGATTTTCAATGGAATTTCAATAAAAGTCCGGATTTATTAAATCTGGGCATGACACGGTGGCAGAGGGAAGCATGCCAAGGCAAGCGGTGGTAGATTGAAGCATGCCGAGGCAAGCGGTGGAAAAGGGAAGCATGCAGAGCCATGTGGTAGCAAGATGAGGCAGGAGGCAAGATCCTCTTTTTATGCAAATTTTATATTTTTATCAGCCAATTTAATCATTGAGCAATATTTTTTACATTGCTACATCAATGTGCTTTGATAATAGGAACTGAGAGATGTTGGTTGTAGATCCTTCACTTACTTTTATATTTTATATTTTTATCAGCTAATTCAAACATTGAACAATATTTTTTACATTGCTACATCATTGTGCATTGATAATAGGAATTGAGAGATGTTGGTTGTAGATCCTTCACTTAATTTATAATATTTCTACGGTAAGATGGAGAACATATTAGTAATGACAGTAATGACTGTTGTATCCTATATTTAAGCATTTGTAATTACACTAATGACTACTGGATCCTATATTTAAGAATTAGTAATGACAGTACGATTTTATGCTATTGTAATGACATCGTGATCAAGAAGATGGACGTCTTGATGGACAAGCTTGATGTAGTTATCGAGAAGATGTGATCTAAATGACATGGACAATCTTGACGTACCGATCTTTTGGTTAGTTAGTAATGAATGTATGGTCTATTTTGGATAGCTTGTGGTGGTTGTTATCGATGGATTGATGGTCTCTTTTGGTTAGCTTATAGTGGTTGTAGCTATCGATGAGTAGATGGGCTCTTTTGTAACTGATGTGGTGCTTGTTGTTATCACTGGATTACTACCCTACTGACTGATGGATACTATATTTAAGAATTTGTAATGACACTTCTATAAGTGCTATATATATCTACATATGACTATGAAATGTTTGCTTTTATCAGATTGTATGCTTTTGATAAGTTGTTCACATGTCTGTTAATGAATGAATGCTATAATGAGGTTGCTCCTATACTGAAATGTCCACAATATGAAATCTCTGTATTTACTCCAAAATACATGTCTAGTTAAACAACCTATGCATGCACAGAAAAATATTGCCTAACCACTAGTTACTTCATGTTACAAAAATGTAGCTTCTACATAATCAGTCATAAATAAGTTTTTTACATATACATAACCCTTCAATTTAGCACTCTACTTCTACATCACAACTTGGATTATGGTTTGTAGCTGTTGCGTCTATAGTAATTCCCTCAACATCTCTTCTAGTCCATGAACAATTGTCATGAGCTTTGTTAAAAAGGTTCCCAACCATGCTCACATGAAAAGGTTCAGACTCTACTTCATTCCAATCCTCTCCCATGTCAAATACATCTCTCGGCCTAATCTTCAAAACAACTGACCACCCTGGATTTGTAGGGTCTTCGATGTAGAACACTTGGTCAACTTGATTGGCAAATACGAATGGTTCATGCTCAATTATCACCTTTGTGAATCTGATTTGAGAAATTCACAAGTGACAAGCCAAACTTATCATTTTTCACTCCCTTTCCTCGAGTGACATCAACCCATTCACATCAAAATAGTACCATTGAAAACTTTCCATAATAGTCTATCTCTATTATATCAATTATCCTGCCATAATACATAATATCTCCAAATATAGGGTTACTATCACGTACTGAAAAATAACTAGAAGTCTTCGCAGTAACAACAACTCCACTGTTTTGAGTCACCTTATCATACCTTTTTGGCCCTAAATCTGAATCCAGGGATGTTAAAGGCTCTATGTCTTGTTGCAGTATCCAATGGCCCTCGAGCCAACCATCTAATATCGTCATCGATGCTGTCACTACCATTTTTCTCCTCCAACTATAATATATGTATCCACCCAAAATGTTAAATGTTTCTGCATAAAAGTAAACAATTTACAAGAAACAAAGGACACAAATCAGGCTACATACATGATATCTAAACCAATCAGGAAATTCTTTATTTTGTATCTTTTCGATTTCTTTAGGAGTAGGACGACGGTCACATCTCTTCCTCTTGACATGACCAGCATGCTGCCAACATAGAAATTTGGCATGTAATTAGTTTTAAAACTATATAAAACGTGCATTATGTACATGCAACACTTACTTTAGATATGGATTCACAATATCACAGTTGAATAATACATATTGATGCACTTGCAATTTCTCTAGTTGAGTTAAACTGGAGTTGGATGGTTTTTCCAATGGTTTGCCTATTGGAGGAAAAATATTTGAATCTTGTCCAAATAAGGTTGACTCGGTATGGTCCACACTATCATCATTCCTTGATGATTTATTATGCTTTGTGGAGAAGCCTCCTATGTACCGAGAACAAAACACCAGACATTCATTTGCCAAAAATAAATTTGCAATCGAAGCTTCTGGATATGCTTTGTTTCGAACATATGATTTTAATTTCCCTAAGTATCTATAGCAAATTTTAAAAAATGTCACATAAATAAAATATTTATAAACTACACATGTAGTATTTAGAATCAGTACCTCTCAATAAAATACATCCATCGATAATTAACTGGACCACCAATCTTACATTCACCTGCTAGATAGACTACTAAATGAACCATAACCGTAAAAAATCTTGGAGGAAAAATAATCTCAATTTTGCATAGGGTGATTTTAATTGATTGTTCCAAATAGTTCAAATCATCCACATGAAGAACTTTTGAACATATCCCTCGAAAATAAGCAGACAACTCAAATACTACCACTGTGATGTCATCTGGAAGAATGCCCCTCAAAGCTATAGGCATTAGTTGCTGCATCAGTACATGACAGTCATGTGTTTTTAGACCAACAATCTTCCCTTCACTAACATTAACACATTTCGATATGTTTCTACAATAACCATCAGGAACTTTAATGTTTCGGATAACATCACATAATGTTCTTCTCTCACTTTTACACATAGCAAATCTTGCTGGTGGCAAGTACAATTTTCCTAAAGGTTTTTGTTGTGGGTGGAGGTCTTCTCTAATGTTCATCTCTACCAGATCTAGACGAGCTTGTAGGTTATCTTTTATCATTCCATCTAAATTGAATATTGTCCTGTAAAAATTTTCAAACACATTCTTCTCTATATGCATCAAATCAAGATTGTATCTAAGAATATTATCATCCCAATAAGGCAATGTGAACAAACTACTTACTGACTTTTAAGTTCTTGAATCCTTGAAATTACAAAGCGCAATGATATCGTCCAAAATCGGACGATCATAATAGGTTGTAGGCTCTGTTCCAAGATCTATTGTTCCATCAAATGAATCTGCATCCAAGCGGTAAGGATGATCAATATCAAGATATTTGCGATGACCCAAAAAACAAGATTTACGACCATTCTTCAGTTGTTTTGTCCATACATTGGAACCACATGGTGGACATGCAAATTTCCCATGCACCATATGAGAAGCCAGCATTCCTAAGCCAGGTAGATCACTTATGGTCATAAGCACAGCCCCACGCAAGGTAAAACTCTCATCTCTCGATGCATCATATGTGTACATGCCATTCTGAAATAAATCCTTTAGATCCTCCAAAAGTGGCTGAAGGAACACATGAATTCTGCCTCTATGAATTTTTGGACCAGGAATCATTAAAGACAACGTAATGTTGTGTTCTTTCATGCAAAGCCATGGAGGTAGGTTATATAGTACCAAAACAACAGGCCAGCAGTTGTGAGTAGAGCTTAACATCCCAAATGGATTAAACCCATCAGTAGCCAAGCCAAACCGAATATTAAGACTTTCTAATGCAAATTCTGGGAACTTTTCATCAAACCTCTCCTATCTAAACCCCAAATCACTTTGTTCCTCACAACACCCAAAGACACCAAAGAACACATGTCAAAAAGCTCCTCCCACAAAACACTTTCATTCTGAGATAAGGATCTTCCGAAATGACAGAGTCATCCATCATCCTTGATATTTTTAACAGAAGCCCCCTAGGAACTATAGATACTATACAGACAATATAACATGTTTTTCAACGACATATCTCCCAACCAAATATCTTCCCAAAATCTAACCTTACTCTCATCACTAGTTTTATAATTGCAGTTAAGCTGAACCAAAGGTTTGATTTTCTGAATGTTATTCCAAAAACTGGAACCCTTAACTGAATTAACACAAAAACTATTCTCATCTAGATTGTATTTCTTTCTAATTAACTCATAACAAAGTATTTCCCAATCATTCAAGATATTAAAAACCCATTTCCCTAACAGAGCACAATTTATACACCTAGTATCCAAGAAGCCTAAACCCCCATTATTTTTAGGCCTGCACAAAGTTTTTCAGTTCATCGTGTGGTATTTTTTTATTCTGAAGGCCACCCCAGAAAAACCTACTCCTAATCATGTCAAGCTGTAAGTGAACAGAATCAGGTAAAAGGAACATGCTCATACAGTACAATGACATTCTATTAAGACACGAATTGATCAACACCATTTTTCCCACATACGAAAGATGACCACATTTCCATGTAGCTATTTTTTTCACGACTTTATGAATCAAATTCCCAAAATCAAAATAGAAGGCCTAGAATGGTGAACAGGCAATCCCAAATAAATCATTGGAAGAGAACCCAATTTATAGTTAAACAAATCAGCCACCAACTGAGCCTCCCTCTCAGAAACTCCCAATGCAAAAATCTCACTTTTGTGATAATTCACTTTCAACCCTGACAGAACCTCAAAACAGTAAAGCAAAAACTTAAAATTAATGAAATTATGATCATCATACTCAACCAACAAAACAGTAACATCAGCATATTGAAGATGGGTCACACCGCCCTGGACTATATGTGGCACTAGCCCCACTAAGTGACCCTTATTTTTAGCTTTAACAAGCATTTCAGAGAGAGCATCGACCACCAAATTGAAGAGGGCAGGGGACAGAGGTTGTTGGGGAATAGGGGAGCTACCCTAACCGACAAATTCAAAATTTACGCCCTAAGACCAAGACTCATGCGTGTGCGAGATCATGGCTCGGTACCTTCTAGCACAAGACACGCTAGGTGCAGCGGAATAAGATGTCGGAGTAGCGCGTCAAGCCTATCCTCTCTTCGTCCTTGCCATCCTTCGCTAATTTGATCGATGAAGACGACGTAGTCGTTCGCATGTAGATATTCATGAGCATCGCTATTGGAGCAACGCCTCCATGAAGTCCACACGTACTGGGATAGAGAACCTCCCACAGCAGCATGCTAGCACCGCACATGAGAGGTAGGGATCCTTGACCTCAAAGATTGAGATCAAGAATGGAAGGAGAGGACTCTTTAGTGGCTAGGTCTAATCTAGGCTTATTCCTTGGTACCAAGACATCCTCCTCCTCTCCTTTTGTAGGGCTGAGAGCCCCTTGGTCGTGCCTATCTCGAAACCCTCAAAATTGTAATAGATCCAATCTATTTACCCACATCGGAACTTTTGATCTTGGATCAGTACTTCCGATACGGTATTTCAGGTCTCTTGAACAGTACGACATGCAACAGATTCAATCTGTTACCTCTCACCTCAGAACTTTCGATACCATATTAGAACTTCTGATCAGTACAAAATTCCCCAATTCCGATTCGGAACTTCTGGCTCGTCAGAACTTCCTCTCTGTATCGAGACCAAATATTAATCGAAACTTCCGATACTACCTATCGGAACTTTCGATCCACGGAATTTTCTTGGGCATATCCTTCAAAGGGTCCCCTTGGCTCACACCCTTATATGTCCTAAAAACCCCCCTACCGAACCATTTATATTAATCGTCACCCTACTATTGACACGAAAACGTGCCCCCGCACTTGGGTCAGTCCGATGATCCAAAAGTGCACGGATACTTAGGGACAAGCCTAAGCGTGACATGGCACCGACGTCGCGTTCCAACTACCCTTAATCGTGATAAGGGGGTGGAGTCGCCAGGCAACCAGATTACACAAAATAATCTAATTAGCCGAAAGAGATAGATTAGATAGAATAGAACCAACAAACCAGTCGTAGCCCGTCTGGTTCGAAGTCTGACGTGAAGGGGTCACCGAAGGGTACCTTCGGCGTTCGACGCGAAGTACTCCACCGAAGGGTGCTTCAGCGTTCGGACCGATCTGGCCGAAGATAGACTCCGAACGGATCTGAACGCGATGATCACCTCCGAACAGCGGGGTTCGGCGTGAGATCTCTGATACAGTAAGCTACGGAATAATGACGCGAGGGCCACGCGCAAGGGCCGCGCGCGAGCGCAACTTCGTCCGATGCGGAGTATTGTCGTAGCGAAGCCTGTCACGATGAAGTACGCTGGCGAAGCTTGTTGTCGGAGCCTGCAGTCCCGCCAAAGGGTGTCTGACAACCTCCGAAACCGATCTCTCAGCTCCGGACACCTCCAACGAAGTGGCTCCGAACGTGCGAACCTACAACAGAAGAGTGTGAAGTACCAATTTGTCCTGAAGACCGAATTTTGCTAAGTGTTGCACTAGTAGCGAAGGTAACAATCTGTTACGCAGATTAGCGGATACTTCACAGGCGAAGTAACAAGGCGATAACAATCTATTACGTAGATTAACGGATACTTCACAGGCGAAGTAACAAGGGTTACCACTGTTCCGAAGTGGCCGGCGGAGGGCTTCCAGGCAAACCCACGAAGAGGTACAAGAAAATAAAGGTAAAGTAAATGCAATCAAAACTAGGGCTTTGGTTTGGTTTGAGTTGGGGGGGGATCTCTACGCCGGCCTTGCCTTTCTATTTATAGGGGCTTAATTCCTAATCTAATCTACTATTAATCCGGCCAGATAGAGATAGAGATTGAGCTAGAAACGCATACAACTCTACCTCTGCCGAAGTGGGCTTCGGCCAGGCCCGTCGAGGCCTGCTCCTCAGGCTGAAGCTTCGGCAGCGTGGGCTTCGGCCAGGCCCGTCAAGGCTTCCGAAGCTTCGGTAGCATGGGGCTCCGAAGGCTTCCGAAGCTTCGGCAACGTGAGCCTCCGAAGGCTTCCTGGCCGAAGCCCATGGGATGGCCAGAGGCTTTCGAAGCCCATAGCTCAACGGACTTCGGCCCTGTAGGGCTTCGGACAGACCCTGGACATGTGTACTTTCGGCCCAAATCACCAAAAATTGATATTTTGACAATCTAGCCATTAATGCCATTTTTTGTTATCAACACATGCCCCCTGCCTTTTAGTGAACTAGTGAACTAAAAGCATAATAAGATGAAGACGATACCATTCGTATCGGCTTTTCGACACTTTTATGATGTTTGCCACACACTTGGGAAATACCTTTTCAAGTACCTACCATTCAAAGCTCTTCGAAACCGCTCTCCCTGCAGGGATTCCGATATGTACGCATTGCCGGGAGTGATTTCGGTTATCTTAAAAGGACCTTCCCAACTAGGTGACCATTTACCAAATTTGGGACTCTTCGTGCCTAAGGGTAAAATCATTTTCCATATCAAGTCTCCTATTTGAAACGATTTTGGTTTAACCTTTTTATTGTAGGCTTTAGCTACTCTCTTCTTGTCTACTTCTATGGCTTCTAAAGCCCTTAGTATCTTATCAGTCACTTCCTCTAGATTATCCTTCAGAAGAGCTTCATACTCATTGACCGATAAGCCGTCTTGTTTTAACACTCTTAAGGAGCCAAGATCTACCTCTACATGCAAAACGGCTTCTTGTCCATATACCAACTCATATGGACTGACCTTGGTGGCACCGTGCTTTGCAATCCTACAAGCCCATAACACCTGATGAGGACATCATTTCACATGATACACACATGGAGCCTCCACCTACAATTCAATTACAAGGACCAATCACACGCGCTCGTGCCCGTCGCTTGAACCATGAGGTTAATTCTTTCCTTAGCAACAATGTTAATATTTGTTTGGACGGGATGCTACTGAATACTAGTGATATTTTGTTGCTTAGGAACATGGGAGATGGAATAGAAGAGTTGGAGTTGAAGACGGAGTCGCACGGATGATTTGAAGTCAAGAATTCGCTGGTTCGGACTACATCAACCACCATGCACCAAAATGGGCATAACTTCCTCATACGAAGTCCGATTGATGCGTTCTTGGACTTTTTGGAAAGCTGAGGAGAAGACGGATCGTTTGCCGTTGGTTTCGTCTCATTTGGAGTCTTGAGTCGACTTGTGTTTGAAACAGTCCTGTGTGACAGAATTGGGCCATGTTGGCCCATAGTCCGAGTCTGTACGCCTTCTAGCCCATAGCCCGAGTCTGTACGCCTTCTACAGGCTGCCCACGCCTTATATACTCATGCCAGCTGCCTTTAGGGTTAGGTTTTGCTTTGTTTGCATCTACACTTGTGTGTTTAGATCCCGCCCCTTGCACCGGACCGATTGGCTGCTGCATCGGCATTTGTGAAACCTCACCTTTTTCATCATTTGTCTGTGATTTGGCATTCGACTTGTATCCTTCTTGTTCTTGCTTGTGTTCTTGGGTTCGCTTGCAGGAATTAGGCTTCGTGGCGAGGTCAATCGCGTCCTGCGTGGTTGATAACCAACGGAGACAGTGGTGTAACGATTGCAAGGTTTTGATCCGCCGGACCGGAGCCTTGGATCGCCAACGTCGAGATTCTCCACCAATCCAAGTTATCCTTACCTAACGGAAGATCAGGACCAATCCCCCATTAGTTGGTATCAGAGCGAAGGTTTCCCGTTAGGTAATCTCGATCTTCGTTTATTTCTACCTAGAGTCCAGAAAACCCTCAAAAAAATCCCCACCGAGAACCCCTTTGTGCCTTGCGATTTTAATTTCAGTTTTTAACCTTGTTGAGTTTGTGTTCTTGGTCGAGTCTTGTTGCTGGTTTAGTAATCCCTTTGTGTCGTTTGAGTAGTAGTTGGTCTTGTGTCTCTAAAAATTCCCCACCCGAAAACAACCCCCCCCCCACAACCCTATTCGTTTTCCACATCGAGTCTTTGTGACCCCCCTTCGGTAAAACAGACATAACTTTTCGCTCATTTGGCAGAAAAATCTGAAATTTTTTGAGCGTCTTCCTGGCCCAATTTGGGGGGGGTACCCTAACATAGTTCCCATGTTAGCCCTCATCAGAATCGCCAAAAAAAATCAGGAAGATAAAGAAAAAAATTGGTCAAAGTTTTTGCTCGCCATTCGGCGAACTTGTTGAATTTCTGTGAGCCACATCCCACCTCAGTTGCAGGTGCCAATTTTTGTGGTTGCATCTCTTATCATCCTTGTTCAAAAAAATGAGTGAAAAAAAAAAGAAAAAAAAAAGAGAACTGGTCCTGTTGATTGCTTGTCCGATCCCTTGTCCGATCTCTTGTCCGATCCCTTGTCCGATCAGCGGAAGCAGCAGATTCTGCTTGTCCGATCCCTTGTCCGATCTCTTGTCTGATCCCTTGTCCGATCTGCAGATAGCTGGATTTGGCCTGTTATTGCTTCCATTTGAGTTTTGGGCACATAGTTTCCCTCTATTGCTTGAATTTTCACATTGGGAGCACTAAGGCCAGCAACTTTGACGAGTACTAGGGAATACTTATTGAACTTGGTTTAACTGTTATTACTATCGCTAATCCTTGCTACTCACTTTGCCTTCCAAGCTACACCTTTCTCTTGGTCAGGACAGGTTCATTTCTTGCAATTGCACACCACCCTCCACTTGGTTCATCACCTGTAGGCCGGTGACCTCACTGCGGCGTGGTAAGAACACTTGCAAGCGTGGGTAAGGCGCTTGACGGATTACTTCCACCACACACCCACCACCCTACCTAGTTGCGTTCCATAAGGATTAATCTTTGTTGTTTTGTCTTTTCACTAACATGGCAGATAACAGCGGTACCCCTCCATCTGATTTTAATGACTGTGTCTCACGACGTGCTCTACTAGAGTCTTAGCGGCAGACCCAACATTCCATCGAACGTCTCGCGCGTACTGTGGCTGACCTAGTGGACCGGATGACTGCCCTAGAGACATGTTTGCTTGCTGCACAAGCCGGTGATGACCATGTTGAGGAGGAAGACGACCATATTGAAGAGGAATACGACCTATCCGATGCCGGGAACAATGGCATTGACCCTGACGAGGCTGCACGTCATCCCTTTCAGTTCAATCATCAAGGTATGGGCGGCCACCGCAACCGCCATCCACGAGGTAACAATGGCAACCGCGGGAACAATGATCCCTACTCCAAGGTAAAGTTTTCAGTACCTCAATTTGCTGGCACCTATGATCCAGATGCATATTTAGATTGGGAGATGTCAGTCGAACAAAAATTTAATGCCCACATGGTTCCTGCTATCCACCGCGTGCGTTTAGCTACTAGTGACTTCACTGGATATGCTCTTCTTTGGTGGACTGAAATAGTTCAGGTTGGCAATGAACCGCAAAATTGGGGTATGTTAAAACGGCAAATGCGTGGTAGATGGGTTCCCCTTCATATAAACGTGATTTGAGAAAAAAAATTGCAGCGCCTAAACCAAGGAAATAAATTGGTAGAGGAGTATTATCAGGAGTTGCAAATAGGTTGCATGCGTGCTGAAATTGAGGACAATGAAGATAAAATGGCCCGTTTTATGGTGGTTTAAGACGTGAAATTCAGGATATCATTGATTATAAAGAAAACAATACTATCACTCGTCTTTTCCACCTTGCTATGCTTGCAGAAAAAGAATTGCAGGGTCGCCAACAACCACAATGCAACATGAGGACCAACATTGGTGGTGCTACTTCACGCTCAAGTAGACAGCAGCAACGACCACCACCACCACCTTCTCGACCGGTGGCTTCATCAGCACCTTCTACATCTACAGCTCAGGCTGAGAGCTCCAAGGCTGCAGCATCCAAGGCGCCAGCCAAGCCCACCTCCTCGGCGGCCTCTACTGCACGTTCTGCAGTGATCCAGTGTCACCAATGCAAAGGATTCGGCCATGTTATGAAGGACTGCCCTAGTCAGCGGGCTTATATCGCTACGGAAGACGGTGGCTACGTAAGTGCTAGTGATGTTGAAGATGAATATGCACTTGCTGCTAACATTGCAGGAGATGACGATACATCCGACGATGACGCTGTTTTTGCACCGGATGCCTCTGCCGATCATGAAGCACTTATTGTACAACGTGTTTTGAGCACTCACATGGACCAGGATGACCGGGCACAACGGAACAATCTGTTTCAGACCTTCTTCATCGTCAATGACCGCCGTGTACGTGCCATCATCGACAGCGGTAGTTGCAACAATTTGGTGAGCCACGACATGGTAACTAAGCTCCAACTTCCCACACGTGCACATCCACACCCTTACCACGTGCAATGGTTAAACAATAGCGGTAAGGTCAAGGTAACACAAACTGCTCACATCAGATTTTCCATTGGTACATACTTCGGAGTTGCTGATTTTGATGTAGTACCAATGCAAGCATGTTCTCTATTACTTGGTAGACCTTGGGAGTATGATACTGATGCTACACACCATGGTAGGAGCAATAAGTACACATTTATGTATAAAGGAAAGAAAGTTACATTGCTTCCTATGACTCCTGCTGAAATTGTGAAATTTGAACAAGAAAAACATGCTAAGGACGCACAAACGAGCAAACAACCTTCTGAAAATCAGCAAGTAGCTAAAACGCCTTCGAGGCAACATAAAGATAAAGTTGCTTCTCCTTCTTCATCCCAAGTTATTAATCTGAAAGGACGTGTCATGCTTGCAACTAAAACTGACCTTGCTGAAATTTGTGATGATACTCCCATGATATATGGCTTGATTTGCACGAACGTGTTGTTTTCACCTGCGAACATTCCTAGCTCTGTTCCTGTTGCAGTCACTGACCTTTTGCACGAGTTTAACGATGTTTTTCCTGCTGAGATACCACCCGGGCTGCCACCAATACGCGGCATCGAGCACCAAATTGATTTGATCCCGGGAGCGTCTCTTCCTAATCGTGCAGCGTACCGTACCAATCCAGAGGAGACAAAAGAAATTGAGCACCAAGTACAGGACCTTCTTGATCGTGGGTACATCCGTGAAAGCCTTAGTCCTTGTGCAGTACCCGTTCTTTTGGTGCCTAAGAAAGATGGTAGTTGGCGCATGTGGGTTGATTGTCGTGCTATTAATAATATCACCATTCGATATCGACACCCTATTCCTAGATTGGATGACATGCTTGATGAGCTTAGTGGTGCCATTATCTTTACTAAGATTGATCTCCGTAGTGGCTACCACCAAATTCGCATGAAACTAGGTGATGAATGGAAAACTGCTTTTAAAACAAAGTTTGGATTATATGAGTGGCTTGTCATGCCTTTTGGACTTACTAATGCACCTAGTACCTTCATGCGCTTGATGAATGAAGTCCTACGGCACTTTATAGGACGCTTTGTGGTTGTATACTTTGATGACAAGTCTCTCACTAAACATGTTGAACACCTACGTGTTGTCTTTTCTGTCCTCCGAGAGGCTAGAATGTTTGGTAACCTTGAGAAGTGCACGTTTTGCACGGATCGAGTTGTGTTTCTTGGATATGTTGTCACTTCACAGGGTATTGAGGTTGACGCGGCGAAGGTAGAAGCAATCAACAGCTGGCCGCAACCCCAAACTATCACACAGGTACGTAGTTTTCTTGGTCTTGCAGGTTTCTACCGGCGTTTTGTGAAAGATTTCAGCACCATAGCCGGTCCTTTACATGAGTTGACCAAGAAGGGAGTTACTTTTACTTGGGAACCAGCACAAGAACAAGCTTTTGCCACACTCAAGGATCGCCTTACACATGCACCTCTACTTCAGCTACCCGACTTCAATAAGCCTTTTGAGTTAGAATGTGATGCTAGTGGTTTTGGATTAGGAGGTGTGCTGCTACAAGGAGGTAAACACGTGGCCTATTTTAGTGAAAAATTACATGGCCCACAGTTGAATTATTCTACCTATGATAAGGAATTATATGCCTTAGTGCGTGTGCTTGAAACTTGGCAACATTACCTTTTGCCTAAGGAGTTTATTATTCATTCGGATCATGAAGCATTGAAGCATATACGTAGTCAAGCAAATCTGAATAAACGACATGCTAAATGGGTAGAATTTATTGAGACTTTTCCATATATCATTAAGCATAAGAAAGGGAAAGATAATGTGATTGCCGATGCTTTATCTAGACGTTATACATTGCTTTCTCAACTTGATTATAAGATCTTTGGTTTAGAAACATTGAAGGACATGTATGCTACTGATTTGGACTTCAAAGATGCTTTTGCAAATTGTACAGATAACCGTGCTTGGAACAAATATGTGCTGAATAATGGGTATCTTTTTCGTGCTAACAAGTTATGTGTGCCGGCTAGCTCTCTTCGCTTGTTGTTATTGCAGGAAGCACACGGTGGTGGTTTGATGGGTCATTTTGGATCAAAGAAAACCGAAGATGTGCTGTCCACACACTTCTATTGGCCTAGGATGAGACGAGATGTTGAGCGCTATGTGGCACGATGCACTACTTGCAATAAAGCTAAGTCCCGTCTAAACCCACATGGTTTTTATATGCCTCTGCCCGTTCCTAGTGTACCTTGGGAGGATATTTCTATGGATTTTGTGTTAGGATTACCTAGAACTAGGAGGGGGAGGGATAGTATTTTGTGGTGGTAGATCGGTTCTCTAAAATGGCGCATTTTATACCTTGTCACAAGAGCGACGACGCTACAAATGTTGCTGATTTGTTTTTCAGAGAGGTCGTACGCTTGCATGGAGTTCCCAATACCATCGTTTCAGATCGTGATGCTAAATTTTTAAGTCATTTTTGGAGGACGTTGTGGCATAAGTTGGGGACGAAGCTGCTGTTTTCTACTACTTGTCACCCCCAAACGGATGGGCAAACGGAGGTCGTCAACCGTACATTGTCCACCATGTTGAGGGCTGTTTTGAAGACCAACTTGAAGCTCTGGGAAGAGTGTCTACCTCATATTGAGTTTGCATATAATAGGTCAGTACACTCCACTACTAAGGTAAGTCCATTCCAAGTGGTTTATGGCTTTAATCCGCGTGCTCCTATTGATTTGCTACCATTGCCACCCTCTGAAAAATTGAATTTTGATGCTACTACATGTGCTGAATTATTGCTTAAGATGCATGAAACTACTAAAGCAAATATAGAGAAAATGAATGAGAAATATCGTGCTTATGGTAGTAAGGGTAGAAAAGAGATAACATTTGAACCGGGTGATCTTGTTTGGTTGCACTTGCGCAAGGATCATTTTCCTGATTTGAGAAGATAAATGATAATGCATATAAACTTGAGTTGCCTGCAGCTTTTGGGGTTAGTCCCACATTTAACATTTCAGATTTAAAGCCCTATTTGGGAGATGACGATGAGCTTGAGTCGAGGACGACTCCAATTCAAGAGGGGGAGGATGATGAGGACATCACTTCACATGATACACACATGGAGCCTCCACCTACAATTCAATTATAAGGACCAATCACACGCGCCCGTGCCCGTTGCTTGAACCATGAGGTTAATTCTTTCCTTAGCAACTATGTTAATATTTGTTTGGACGGGATGCTACTGAATACTAGTGATATTTTGTTGCTTAGGAACATGGGAGATGGAATAGAAGAGTTGGAGTTGAAGACGGAGTCGCACGGATGATTTGAAGTCAAGAATTCGCTGGTTCGGACTACATCAACCACCATGCACAAAAATGGGCATAACTTCCTCATATGAAGTCCGATTGATGCGTTCTTGGACTTTTTGGAAAGCTGAGGAGAAGACGGATCGTTTGCCGTTGGTTTCGTCTCATTTGGAGTCTTGAGTCGACCTGTGTGTTTGAAACAGTCCTGCATGACAGAATTGGGCCGTGTTGGCCCATAGTCCGAGTCTGTACGCCTTCTAGCCCATAGCCCGAGTCTGTACGCCTTCTACAGGCTGCCCACGCCTTATATACTCACGCCAGCCACCTTTAGGGTTAGGTTTTGCTTTGTTTGCATCTACACTTGTGTGTTTAGATCCCGCCCCTTGCACCAGACCGATTGGCTGCTGCATCGGCGTTTGTGAAACCTCACCTTTTTCATCGTTTGTCTGTGATTTGGCATTTGACTTGTATCCTTCTTGTTCTTGCTGGTGTTCTTGGGTTCGCTTGCAGGAATTAGCCTTCGTGGCGAGGTCAATCGCGTCCTGTGTGGTTGATAACCAACGGAGACAGTGGTGTAACGATTGCAAGGTTTTGATCCACCGGGCCAGAGCCTTGGATCACCAACGTCGAGATTCTCCACCAATCCAAGTTATCCTTACCTAACGGAAGATCGGGACCAATCCCCCATTAACGCCTCGCAAAGCACTTCATGCCACCTTTTAGGAAACTCTTCAATTTTCTTCTTAACAAGCTTAATCACGGTTTTATTACTAGACTCGGCCTGACCATTGGCCTGAGCATAGTAAGGTGAAGAGTTTATCAACTTAATGCCATAGTATTCGGCGAAGTCCCTTACTTCTTTAGAAACAAATGAACTACCTTGATCCATAGTAAGAGTTTGAGGGATGCCGAATCTATGTATGATGTGCTTCAAAATGAAATCACAGACCTCATTGTGAGTCATGTTCTTGAGAGGTACGGCCTCGGTCCATTTGGTGAAGTAATCTGTCGC
Organism: Zizania palustris; assembly: GCA_019279435.1. NCBI lineage: Eukaryota > Viridiplantae > Streptophyta > Magnoliopsida > Poales > Poaceae > Zizania > Zizania palustris. The sequence goes on along the minus strand of JAAALK010000289.1, from coordinate 28,944,016 downwards.
CATCAACACGAATCGATGCCCCTTTGAGGAAGGAGGGTAGATCTAGCCGATGAAGTCTAAACCCCAACCTCGAAACGTCCATTTCTTGACAATAGGATTGAGCAATGAGGCAGGAGCTAACTGGATGTTGCCAAACTTCTGACATGCCTCACACCCTCTATAGTAATCGAAACAATCTTCAGTCATAGTCGGCCAATAAAAACCTGCTCTTTTGAGCATCCAACTCATTTTTTGGGCTGACTGGTGAGTGTCGCAAAGCACCTCATGGACTTCTCCTGTAGCCACTTGGGACTGCTCATGGTCTAAACACTTCAATAGCACTCCGTCGATGGTTCGGCGATACAACGTGTCGTCCAACAACACAAATTTGGATGCTTGTCGCCGAACCTTTCGATCAACCCTTTGGCTAGGGTCTCTCAAATAATGGACGATTGGGACTCTCCAATCGCCCTTGCAGGCTTCAGAGGGCTTCGCTGGTCCGCCTTCTGAAAAGACTTCTAAACTACTGATTTCGGGGTGCCCCCGAGCCATTCAAGCTCCCGCCGAAGCCCGGCCGAGGTGGCCATTCAGAGTGTGCTGGGCCGAAGCCCTTCGGAGGGTTCGGACCCCGGGGAGCCTTCTTCGTCCGGGAGGCTTCGCACTATGGGCTCCGGCGTGCTAGATCCTTCAATCGGCAGAGCACTCCCATCCAGGGGCTTCGGCGTGCGGGGGCCTTCGGTGACCCGAGGGGTTCGACCCAAGACATGCGCCCGCCCACCTTTACCGGCTTCGGCGGTAAGACAGAACACCGGCTTCTCCAATACAGAAAATTTCCCTCTCCTGACTTGGTAGCTAGATGCCTAGTTTCGGTGTCCAGTAGACGGCGGCTCAAGAATGTGATGATGTACTCCTTTCCCTCCACCTCTTGGGTTAGCGCGGCTCAAATCACGCCATCTTCAGCGGCGATGTACAACCGAAATGGAATCCCAGCCTTTGGTGCTCTCATGACAGGCGGTGATGACAAGCACTCCTTGATCTTCTCAAAAGCACTTTGCTGGCTTGCCCCCCAAGCGAACTCGGCTTCGTTTTTTAGATGGAGTATGGGGACAAATGCATCAATCTTGCCGGACAAGTTGGATATAAAGCGACGCAAATAGTTCAACTTGCCTAGCAGTTTTTGCACATCCTTCTTGCATGTCGGTGCTACAACGTTTCTAATCTTTTCAAGTCTCTTAGAATCAATTTCTATGCCCTCTCTCATGAATCATGAAACCTAAGAATTACCTGCCGACACACCAAAGGCACACTTGAGTGGGTTCATCTTC